>JBBPKO010000122.1:5548-57524 GCA_038089295.1 Xerocomus amazonicus
GGGCGGTACCAGGCCAACCGGGAACTACGAGCTCAATGATGCCAGGAAGGTTGATCGGACACGTTTTACTCTAACACCACCACATGTCCTTCCTCAAGCGGTTTAGCCTCGTCCAAGACATCTTATTCTCACTTGCCCTTGCCTTTTGGCCCACCGTTTGGCATATATGGGCCACACCTTCTCTTCTCTTGCGCCCGACTGCAGTCTCGCACTTCTTTTTTTCTCATGTCTGGGCCGCTTTCGGGCCCGGTATTGATGGGAACAACGTACAACTGAAGACATCTCTCATCACTCGGAATGCTTATGGCGTCGTTCTCGATATCGGTGCAGGCATGTCCCATTCCACTCTCTTCATCACAATCGCTCGTTCATCCCTTTCCAAGGGCACGGTCACACAGCGAAATACCTTGACCCTGCTCGCGTCACCAAATATGTCGCACTCGAGCCAAACGTCCTCATGCACGACAAAATTCGCTGTGCTGCAGAGGCAGCCGGGTTCACCGAAGCAGCTGGCACTTTTGTCTTGCTTTCATGTGGTGCAGAAGACACTACCTCCATTCTGACCTCTCTCGGCGGTTATCAACCTATCGACACACTTGTCTCCGTTCTCACGCTCTGCTCCGTGCCTGTGCCTCAAGAGACCATCACATCGCTCGTGACGGAGGTACTCAAGCCAGGTGGCCAGTTGCTCTTTCTCGAACATGTTCTCAATCCGAAGCCCCACATTGCTTGGTGGCAGACATTTTGGTCACCACTCTGGGCTTTATTATTCGATGGGTGCAGACTAGACCGCCCAACGCACGTGTGGGTACAACAAGTAGGTGGATGGGCGCAGGAAGAATTGACAGGGCAGGAGGATGAAGACGAGGAGAACTTGTTCTTGCATCGTGTAGGGAAATTTGTGAGGGCTAAATGACACGAATACGTTCCAGCCGCGTCTGCTCCCAGGGAGTAATACTCGTTTCACGAGCATTGTTTATTGTCTATACTTACTTACTTCACCATAGTCTATACCATGCGTGCAAGCTTGGAGGATTTAAGCATAAGGATTTCGATCGTACCACGACCGAGGTTGTCACATTTTAATTGTGACCGATCAGCCCCCCCCTCTTTGCTCTTCGTGACTCGATACTTGTTTCTCCCTGCCTCTCCCGCCATGGATCACTCTGCCAGGTGCATCCTTTCCTTGTTCGTCCAATAGGGGTCTTATATCCCTCGATAAACCTAGAAATTTTGAAACATTGCAGCTCCATGCTGGCCAAGCCCCTGATACCGCAACAAATGCTCGTGCGGTTCCCATCTACGCCACGACCAGTTTTGTGTTTGACAATTCGGCGGTGAGTTGGGACGGCGGAGGACACTAATGAACGGCTTCAATTCTAACCCATGCGTCCAGCACGCGGCGGATATCTTTGGTTTGAGGTATGTCTATCCCCCCTAGCGTAGACCGTATGTACCCAGCGACCCATTCTTCCCCAGAGCATTTTCTCATGCTTATTCGCGTATCAGCAATCCTACCGTCGTGCGTACCTTCGCTAACTCGCCCGTGGTTTTTGTGCTGCACAACTCTTTTTAGGATGTATTTGAGAAGCGCATGGCGGCGCTTGAGGGTGGTATAGCAGCCGTTGCGACCGCCTCCGGCCAAGCCGCTCAATTTTTGACAATTTCTACGATCGCCAGCGCGGGTGATAACATTGTATCCACGTAAGTGACCCCTTTTCAAGAACTTGGCTTTCTGTTTTTCTTGACACAACAGGACAGTTCTTATTTGTATGGAGGCGTACGTCGGTATCTTCTCGTTTGACGTGACTTGATGTGTGTTATGTAGACATACAATCAGTTCAAGGGTAGATCGCATTTGTCTTACTGGAGGAGTCGCTGAAAGCTCTGAACAGTCACCCTTAAACATTTCAATATTGGCGTTAAATTCGTCCACGGAGATAGCCCTGCAGATTTTTCCGCCGTCATTGACGATAAGACAAAGGCAATCTTTGTCGAGAGCATTGGTAACCCTAAATATAACGTTGCGCCAGTACCAGAGCTTGCCAAGGTGGGTTGCTTACAAGCGTGATGATGGTAATATTTACGTGGCATTAGATTGCTCACGACAATGGTATCCCGTTGATCGTCGACAACACATTCGGGATGGGAGGCTACCTCATCCAGCCCATTTTCATGGGCGCGGACATAGTTTGTTAGAAAATGCGCTTCCGTGAGTGATTGGTTGAACTAACGACTCGTTCAGTGCATAGTGCAACCAAGTGGATCGGGGGTCACGGTACTACGATCGCTGGTGTTGTGGTTGACTCCGGTAGGAAGACTGTGGTACAGGTCCGGACGGGTTACTTATGTTGATGTTAGGGAAATTCGACTGGACACGCAGCGGCAAATTTCCTTCCTTCACGTCTCCGTCGGAGGGATATCATGGACTGCGATTCAGTCAGACATTTGGCTCTGCAGCGTTTGCAGTGAAGCTCCGGGTGGAATTTATGCGTGACATTGGGCCGGCATTGAACCCCTTTGGCGCTTTTCTGCTCATCCAGGGACTTGAGACCCTCAGCCTGCGCGCCCAGAGACACTGCGACAATGCGCTCGCCCTGGCAAGGTTTGTCTCCCGCGTCTTCTGTCGGCAGGGACTCAAACACAACGGTAGATGGCTCCAGAAACACCAAATGGTTTCTTGGGTGTCATATCCTGGCTTGGTTTGCCATGAGTACCACAAGGAGGCAGAGAGGCTGTTGCGCCCCGGCACCTTTGGGGGCGTGCTGAGCTTTGGGGTCAAGGGTAACTCCTCCGACGCGAGGCGGGTCGTCGATAGTCTCGAGCTGGCGAGCAACCTCGCAAATGTGGGAGACGCCAAGACGCTCGTCATTCACCCTGCTTCGACAACTCACTCGCAGCTAACGGTCGAAGAACGTGCCGCGACGGGGGTGACCGAGGATCTCATTCGGGTACATCCATTCTCACGTGGTTCTGCCCATCTGCTCATGAACAAACCGGTAGATTGCGGTCGGGATCGAACATATCGAGGATATTATTGCAGATCTCGAACAAGCCCTGAACGTCTTGTCTTAAGCGGACTGTCAGTATAATGATCCCAAGATTAGATAAGATAAGATGTTGAAATGTTTGGTTTATCCGCGCGTTGATGGCGTGATCACATGCGATAAGACGACATGAAACCATATAAATGAAGGCGATTTCCTTCAAGTTTTGTGCGCCGACTTTCTTCCGTGATGGCAGATTCTAACAGGTCAGTGTCTCTGCAACAGACTTTCAGGACAACCTCAACATGAACGCGCCAGACCGCTCGAGTTCGAAACTCTTCAACTTCATGCCGGACAGGTACCCGACCCGACCACCAAGGCCCGCGCAGTCCCCATCTACGCCTCGACCAGTTTCGTCTTCAACGATTCCGCAGTAAGCCATCCAGCCATGTCGAAATTATAACGGTCGAGCGCTGAGACGACGTCTAGCACGGTGCTGATCTGTTTGGTCTAAGGTGCGTCGAGTCGTTGACCCATACACTCTCACGACCGATCAACCCGCCCTTGCACCGCCTGACAGGACGTTCGGCCACATCTATTCCCGCATCGGCAACCCCACCGTCGTGCGTACCTAACTTACGCCTCGCGGAACCTCTTCAGCAGCACTGACACGGACATCGTTTTTGTCAGGACGTCTTTGAGAACCGTATCGCCGCGCTCGAAGGCGGCGCTGCCGCAGTTGCCACGGCGTCCGGTCAGTCTGCCCAGTTCTTGGCTATTTCTACGGTTGCAAGTGCTGGTGATAATATCGTGTCAACGTGAGTCCCCGTTTTATCCGAACACGCGACAATTATGGTGATATGTTTGTGTCACTAGTTCATACTTGTACGGTGGGGTACGTATCGAATATCGTTTGACTTAATGTGAGGTATCCTACTTTTAATCCCCTCAGACGTACAACCAGTTCAAAGGTAGTGAAAGGTCCACCTACTAGTGTGATTTGTTTACTCACGACTCACAGTGACATTCAAGAAATACGGCATCGGGGTTAAGTTCGTTCCCGGTGACGACCCCAAGGATTTTGCCGCTGCAATCGATGATCGTACGAAAGCGATATATGTGGAGAGTATCGGTAATCCAAAGTACAATGTGGCTCCGATACCAGAAATCGCCAAGGTGGGCAGATTCCACGTTCGTGGATATGCCGCTCGGGAATATGATCACCCATGTGGCGGTTACAGGTTGCCCACGAACACGGCATCCCGCTGATTGTTGACAATACCTTCGGCATGGGAGGATACCTTATTCGGCCGATCTCTTTTGGCGCGGATATCGTCGGTTAGTCAACGAGTCATGGGAGTATCTTGCTTTCTTTGACATTTTCGTAGTGCACAGCGCTACGAAATGGATCGGCGGTCATGGAACCACGATCGCAGGCGTCATCGTTGACTCTGGTGCGCGCCTCTTTCTGCACATGTGTAACTCGGCCGATTACTCGCACTAGGCAAGTTCGACTGGACTAGTGGCAAATTTCCTTCGTTTACGACACCGTCGGAAGGATATCACGGCCTGGTCTTCAGCGAGACGTTTGGGTCTGTCGCGTTCGCAGTCAAACTTCGTGTAGAGCTCTTGCGCGACCTTGGGCCGGCGCTGAACCCCTTTGGTGCCTTCCTCCTCCTCCAAGGTCTCGAGACACTCAGTCTACGCGGTCAAAGACACTGCGATAACGCCCTCGCCCTCGCAAAGTGCGTCTGACGCCGTTTTGGTATTTATCCAACCATTCACCCTTTTCGATCTTAGCTGGCTGGCCAAGCACCCCAATGTTGCATGGGTGTCATACCTTGGCCTTGAGGACCATCCTTATTACCAACAAGCCAAAAAATTACTCCGTGCGAACGCGTACGGCGGCGTTTTGAGCTTTGGCGTCAAGGGCGACTCGGGAAGCGCGGCAAGCCAGGTGGTCGATGCGCTCCGACTAGCGAGTCACCTCGCCAACGTCGGCGATGCCAAAACGCTCGTGATTCATCCGTACACGACAACACACGAGCAGTTGTCCGACGAGGAGAAGCTGGCGTCGGGTGTGACGGCCGATCTAATCCGGGTGCGTATTGTCCCTCCCGGAATAAACACCGTTCTGACGCGTGTGCCAAGGTCGCGGTTGGTATCGAACATATTAATGATATCATTGCAGATTTCGAGCAGGCGTTGAAAACCCTGAATGGACCTGGCGCGAGTAAACTTTGAGAAGACCTTGCTTTGCGTGACCGAAACAAACGATCTTGTAATCTTGGATGTCTGACTACTTTTCATGCCTGTGTTGCCTCAAATGAACCATAAACGTATGTACAGATGTTTACCCGATTTTTTGGATTATGGGGTGGAAATGAGCGTCATGTTTCTACGTGACCCTTTAAGCCACCTGAGTTTGTAATTTATATCTCTCATATAAACACTGGGATCAAGATCAAAAACAAGAATTCGTTTGAGTGAAGATTATACCCAAATCGTCAAGCCGACACGGGTTGATCCAGACCAGAATCATGCCCATACCAATGTAAAATGCCAATATCAATTTCTTGACAAGTCCGTATGGTTCTCCTCACGTTACAAACAGGGTACGAGAGCGAGCTGTAGATGAGAACCAGGTCACAACTCCTCGCCATGCGGTTCAAAACTAGTTGACATATGATTTGGGCAGCACAACGCCACTTGTCGGCCTTTTCGCTACCTTAATCTGGTTTCGGCCGACGAAACGCACCTGAGCTCGTTTAGTTGTGACGGCGCATTGCCAGTGGAGGCATCGACAGCCGACGCGGGATGAATGCGGTTCACCATTCGATGACGTTTTCTTTCACCAGCAACGCCACAACTTTGAATATCGTGCGCGAGAGGACCGTTGCGCTCGTCCGATGTTCACAAGCCAATCAACAGTGTGTTGCCCCAATCGTGTTTTTTTTTTTTTCGCCAGACGCCGTTCGCAGAAATGACCGAGTCTGCATGATATCGTGAGGGTCATGAGAAGGGAACCGGGCAGGATAACCCCACCGTTCGTCCCGGTCCCGTTGGACGCATGGTTCCTAGTCGATGACTAGACTCTATGCACGGCCTTTTTCAACAGCCGCGATACCATTGATGGTGAATGTGGCGTCGAAGAGTGCGATTGTGTTCTAACGAAACGTTTCGGAAAGGGTGATATCATCCACAACATCCACAACGCCAGCGCTCGTATTACGGCGAGCTCCGTATACCTTTTGTTTGTCAGTCTTTCACCAGATCACCTTTTGAGATGTGGGATATGGTTGTCATTCAGTGCCTTCGAGGTCCCAGGTCTAGCAAGGACTGAGTCGAGTTTCGGAAAGCCACCATCCGCTCGTGCCTGCTCTCGCGAGGGTCTATTGGCACTCTTGAATCTATGTTGAGCTTTTCGCATCTCTTTTCACCATCGTTCAAAACGTTCATACGAAGAACAATAATTAATCTATTTTAAACGTGTACCACACCAGAATCATCGAGCAGTGTGGGGCGAGCAGCTCAACTCACAATTCTCTGATCACACGACCCGAAAACCAGGCGACGTACGCCGGTTTGGGCAGGACAACGGGCACCTTGATCTGTCCCACGTTGTTGCAGCCTTCATCCAGCTTCAGCTGACGGAAGGCGCTAAACGTCCCACGCTCGACGATCCGGACGGTCGGTTTGCTGAAGGATCCCTTTCCGAATGCGCGAAGGACGAGCTCGTTTGATCGCGCGAGCGCGTCGAGTATACGTTCCCCTGCGAGCCAAGCATCGGCAACTAGGACGAAAGGTGTGGTATCAACACCACGTCGTGGCGGCAACAGGAGGGCAGACACGTACCTTCCTCGCCAGCGAGTTCGACAAAGAAGCCAACCGTTCGGGGAACTTGGCGATCGTCTATCGTTGCGGTCCATTCAACGACGTTTCCCAATGTGCTTTCCGCTACAAACGCCATTGCAGACCTCAATTCTTTTTCGCCGATCATGATGTGTGCGAAACGGATGGCGACACTGTCAATGATGGATCAGTTAATGACGTGGGGACGGGGCGAAACAACTACCCGCGGCGTTCAATAAACCGAATAATAGGCATGCCATCCACCGGGTCAAATCCAGCAATCTCGACCACGTCCCCAAAACGATACCGCCATAAACCGTGGACAGATGTCATCAAGACTTCGTAGCGCTTTCCGCTCTCAACTTCCCACTACGATGGTCAGCGAAAGCTTCATCGTATGACAAATACTCACGGGCTGTACAATGGAGTCCATCGTTTCACCTCTATCGAAATCTAAAAACTCGGTGATAGATTCAATACTGAGCTTGTAGTGTTCCAGATCACGTGGGTCGTACGGCGACGCGATCAGACCCTCCGAACATGCATAGCGGAGAGCAAGCATTTGAACATTGGGACCAAGGAAGGCTCGAGCCTGCACATAGGTGGCATCAGACGAGAATGGTATCAATTAGATGCCTTGTGAACGCACCAGTGGGAGGGATGATGCAAAAGCACCACTAGACGTACATCTCACTGAGCGTAAATTTGGCCAGGCAAGACTGCACCATCCCAGACGAGAAGATGGACGACCAATAGAACGTAACTCTGCCGCACGTTCTGGATCGGGTGAAATGGCCGACTATTCATGAGTTAGATTCATGTACACATGTCAATTGCCAGATACTGACTTCCAAGTGATGTCGAACATGCGCTATCCCGTCCACATCCGGGATAGTACCGTTCGCGATACAGTCGACTATCATATCGAACTGTGCATCGATGTGGTTCATCATCTCTACAAGTGTGGTGACGAACGTCGTGTTTATGCGCTCGACGGACCTGCTGCCAAGTGCGAATAGAGCATGTACGAGAAGGAAAGAGACCCATTTCGTTACAAAACCAGCCGCATACGGCGCGGTATGGTCAGATACTGGAGGTGTCTCAAATTAGCGTGACAGGATGGACAGACAAATCACATCATACAGAGTGTCGACAGTCTCTTTTCGTCGTTGTCCGGGTGCAGACCTAGAAGCGACCTCTCGCCCAAAGAGCCGAACACAAACGTCACATTGGCCGTCTTGACGAGGCAATCATTTTCGTCTGTGATGCCTAGCGGATTACATACGAAGGAAAACACGCTTGCTGTGATGCGTCTTGAAGCGGGATCAGAAGTGGAATGTTTGGCGCTCGCAAGGGGATCATTCCCTGGTAGACAGTTATATTTTGGGAAGGCTTTCGGAACACCGCCAGACGTGGAGCTGGACCTAACGACGTAATCCGGCAGCCCAGGCGCAAGTAAGTTGGTTACTTCACTCTCCAGACACGGTCTTTCGAAGAACTTTGACACGAACGGCAAGTATACGTCGTAAGTTGTGGGTCGCACCGTATCCTGAAATGTGTCAGAGAGTGTGGCATCGTCCATGTTATCCACAAGGCCCGCGGTAGCATCACGGAATGCAGCGAGCTCCGATGTAGTCTGGGCAAATTGAGTTTCGTGGTTGGCCCGGAGAATGCTGGCCACTCGCTGGTCTATGCGTGACTTGAGCTGTCGAGACAACGATAATGAGTTGGCAAACAGAAGGTCGGGGGGAGACATTTTACTCGCGAACAAGTTCGACGTACGGGAAGCAGAACTAACTTAAGTATGTAGCATGACAGCATCTTGGCAAATGCGATCTTGTTTGACCAACACCGTGCCGTACCATTCATGACGAGAGAGCTCTTTGTCGGTGACTACTGTTCGGGAGATTAATCGCTTCGACAGTGAGCGACATGATTCAATTATATGAGTCTAACTTACGCCATACCGCAAGGCGACGGAACAACACCCAGATCAGGCCGGGTTCAAACAATGATCTGTTACTGTCAGCACGGACTTACAAGATTTCAGACATATTGAGTCCAAGTGGAGGCTGGAAACGACTCCATTATCCAACTCGCTGCAGAATGACGAAGAGTTCACTATAACTTGGTATAACATCAATACTTCCGTCGAGTCCAGAAGTATGCAAAAAAAAGAAAACGGTCAAGACTAAAACGATTGTTCCCACGTTAGCGTAGAACGTCAACTCCTGCTTAAAATGATGACTCTTCGGTTCGCCTTGTCGTACTACACTCATACAACAGCAGGCGGCAACTTACATTTTCTGACAGGTCCAAGCGTCACAACACACATAATCACGATGGTTATGGTTACCATTGGATCCGTTCAATATAAAGTAGGGTAAAATCGAAAAGGAGGGCAAAACAGTAGGTAAAATGAGCGAGTGTTCATGCGTACGGACTAGACTTTGAAACAGACGAGAAAGCAAACTCGCGAGGCTAGAGCTGGAACAAAAATGAGCGTGTGCAAGGCAGGGTATATGCATTGTGCAACCATGTGGTCTTGCCAGTGCAGGAGAAAAAAAAGTTCCAACTCGGCAACAGAGTATACACCTCGCCAGATCACATTTACCGTCTGGCACTCCCACGACCATAACCGGCTTGAAGATTGTCGAGTTCCGACTCCAGCTGTTTGATGGCACTGTGTGCCATCTCCAAGTCTTTGTTGAGACGGTCTCGCT
This sequence comes from Xerocomus amazonicus, assembly GCA_038089295.1. Taxonomy (NCBI): domain Eukaryota; kingdom Fungi; phylum Basidiomycota; class Agaricomycetes; order Boletales; family Boletaceae; genus Xerocomus; species Xerocomus amazonicus. The sequence continues at coordinate 15,111 of JBBPKO010000122.1, forward strand.
CCGCAATGAGCTATAGGCAGTCACATAAGTTAAGATTATGGCCACAAAACTCCACGTACGTGTTGTTCCCACTGTCTGAAACGAGCTTCCTCGGCCTTGACTTGCTCGGTGAAACGTTTGCGGAGCTGTTCTTCCTCTTCCTTGAACTTGGGGTTGTCCACCTTCTTGACCTTTGGCTCCCCAAACTTCCTCGTCTCCATCTGTTGCTGCCGGTAGTTCTCGTAGTGGAGCTCTTCCGTCGTCGAGATCAGGTCCAACATGTGCGTCCTGATTAGAAGGGAGCGCAACTTGCGGAAGTCGCAGTGGTTCTCGTTCTCGACTTCAGCAACTCCCCAAAGGTACTCACGACCCTTGACGACACGCCCATCGGGTGTTTGAACGTCCTCGGTAGAACCGATGATGGAGAAGGGCATTGCGTCAGCAAGCATGCGAGCGTGCTCTGCAGCTGCTTCATCATCAGTCTCAACCGGGGGTTGATAGATACGAATCCCCTGTGCAGCAACGACCTCCCGAATGCGCTGCTTGAAGACAAAGAGATCATTCTGAGTGAGGGTATCGGCCTTGGCAATAACCGGAATAAGATTGACACGCGTGCCGAGACGCTTCATGATCTCAATATCAAGAGGTTTCAAACTATTTGAACAGAAGCGCGTCAGCGTCTACGGTATGATGACCGTTTACCGAACAACTCACGTGTGCCCAGTGGGCCTGATAAAGTATAGGCAACAATGGACCCTGAGGTCGGTCTTTTCGCCACGCTGGGGCTGTTGTTCCTGCCTCATATAGGCCTCATGCTGATCATCAATGAAGTCAACAATTGGCGACCAAGAATCACGGTTGTTGACATAATCCCCGAATCCTGGGGTATCAATGACGGTGAGCTTGACTTTGAACTGTTTCTCCTCGAGCTCTGCCTTGATAATCTCAACCTCGGTCAGCTTGTCGAGCTGCTTGTGGTGACGCTTCGTGTAGTTCTTTGCAGGAGACAGCTCAGTAGTGAAGAGGGTGTTGACAAGAGTAGTCTTTCCCAAACCAGATTCACCTATACTCCACAGAAAGAACGTCGAACAAGGTGATATACGAGAAGGAGAAACAACGCACCGACTACCATCATGGTAAAGTGTGCACCATGCTTGGCGACAATTTTGTGCCTCTGTTAGAGCAAAGAAAAAAAAAAGACGGACGCGACGCGCAAGATTCAATGGCTAATGGATTGACAAGAGAAATGATAACGGACCTGGTTAGGGAGGTTGGCAATGCCAATACCGTCTGAAGTAGGTGCTGGGGAGGTCATGGCTGTAAAACGTGCAAGTGACAACACAAGCAACGAAAATAAACTCGCTTCATTTTCACGTTCATTGTTTGGCTCTCTTTGTGTTTAGTGGCTACAAATCACTAGCGAAATTGCTCTAGCTTGAACAAGTGTCCATCGCGTCTGCCTCGTCCACGTCTACCGCACGTTCTTTTCCCTTTCTCGACCTTTTCTTGCTCGAGGTACGAGACCGTTTGGACACACCAGAAGGACCAGGAGACTGGACAGCGGTCTTGTCCGGCTCCACATCCACGTACATGGACGCTACCTCCTCGAAGTGATCTACTTCCCGACGACCAGCAGTCGTCGTTTCAGATGGCGTCCTTTCCTTGAGTTGCACTTCCTTGAACTGAATGCGCTGTTCAGTACAGCCAACGTGAACCAACGCGCGCTTGTTCGGTTGTGTGTCATCTACGCTGTTCATTCAGTGTCAATGTTTTTTTTATTATTATAATTAAAAAAATTAGACATCCGCGCACTTTTTTCCTCTGTGAACAAGAGTTCCGTGCCGAGAAGCGTGTCATGGCGACCCTTGAATATCGAACCAGAGAGCTGTAAGAAAGGCGTCGGCGTGTCCAACCCCTTTTTTTTTTTTTAATTTCGTGTGTGAACAGTCAGCGTCACGAACTCAAGGACAACGCACGATTAATCTGTACGTGGAACTACTCGGGAGCAACGTAGGCTCGACCACGCCTAGATCAAGCGTGACATACGAGACCGCTTCCTCCCCCTCGAGGTACTCTTCATCAGGTCCAAACGATTCCACTTGCTTATACCCCGGCACGAGCGTGGTGGCTGCTGGCATTCAAGTCAGAGAGTCCCGATTTGGAAGCGTTGTTTGGCAACACCTTCTGATCCAAACAAACACCCTCCCACGCGAAATGCCATGGCCAACGCCCTTCCGTCCCTCTCCCATACGCCAGCGAAAACTGAGCGCCGCATCTCGTTCATGGCTCTCCAGACAATCTCGTGACCCGTACGTCAAACAACGTAATGCGTCTCCGAACGCCTACCGATCCCGCTCCGCTTTCAAACTGCTCGAGTTCGACGCCGCTTGGGGCGCCTTCCTATCCAAAAAAGACGTTCGTGCGGTCGTAGATCTCGGCGCAGCACCAGGAGGTTGGAGCCAAGTCGTCGCAGAGAAGCTGGGATGGATCTCCACCACGGTGCCAGCCTTGGATGTCTATGACTCTGTTTTCCAATCGGACCATCCCCTCGGGGCCGAAACGGACGCGGATGTATCGAGTCCGTCGAACCCTCAGAGAGGGCGGGGGGTCATCGTTTCTGTTGATATTTTGCCTATGGCACCGATACCAGGGGTGCATGTCATGCAGATGGACTTTTTAACTCCTCAAGCGAGGACTATGGTAAAGGCTGCGCTTGGCACTCCCGAGAATGTCTCTGGCATGGCAGACATCATTCTGTCTGACATGGCTGCTAATTTCTCAGGGAACAAAATTAGAGATGTAGAGAGCAGTCTCGATATATGTCAGTCAGTGTTTGACTTTGCAAAGGATAATCTACACGCAAGGGATAAAAGCCATCGAGGTGGAACGTTACTGTCAGTGAAATATCTATGCCAAATGGTTGTCACTAACATTCATAACATTTAGGCTCAAACACTTTGCCCACCCTCTGCTACAAGATTTTCGAAAACGTCTGTTGGAACCCAACTTTCGTACTGTCCATTTTATCAAGCCAAGCTCTAGTAGGGCAGAGTCCGCCGAGGGCTACTGGTTGTGTCAAGGATGGAAGGGTCGGAATGCATGACTTTCAAAATAGATCATCTCCATAACATTGTCACCATAGTTTTAAGGTACAAATACAATAGACATAGAAGAGAAACAAGACGTCAAGCATTCACGAATCTAACAAGACCCGCGCGGGAAAAAAAAAAAGATATAGGGTGCCAGATGCAATGATATTTAGGCACCGAAACCATAGAGGGTACGACCAGAACGCTTGAGAGCATACACGACATCAAGTGCAGTGACGGTTTTCCTGTGCAAAAATCAGTGTGTGCACCGCATGCCAACTCACAAAGCATGCTCACCTCTTTGCGTGTTCAGTGTAGGTGACAGAGTCACGGATGACCTGGCATACGGAGTCAGGCAGGAACACCACAGCCACAGGCATGACTCACGTTCTCGAGGAAGATCTTCAAAACACCACGAGTCTCCTCATAAATGAGACCAGAGATACGCTTCACACCACCACGACGAGCGAGACGACGAATGGCCTGAAAGGAAGTCAGGTATCACCAGTGTCAAGAAGAAGCAACACGCACGGGCTTCGTAATACCTTGAATGTTGTCACGAAGGATCTTACGGTGACGTTTGGCACCTCCCCTGGACCATCGATGAGCGCACATCCCGACCTCAAGAATGGTATTGACTCACTTTCCAAGACCCTTTCCTCCCTTGCCACGGCCAGACATTGATGATAGAGTATGTTACTTGAGACGTGTGATGATGGTGGTCAGAGCGAAAGGCGCGTCATTGTTGATTGGCGTGTTATATGCTGTAATCCAGTCACGTGATAACACACAACATGCGCACGAGCCACTCTCGATATCTTCCGGGCTTCCGCTTCCAGTGCTTAAGGTACGGGTGTAGCTAGCCAGATTTTGACCACACTCAAAACAATCTTGCTTCAACCCATACATGCTCTTACGCGCTTGGTTGTGCCGTTTCGCGATGTCGGATCTTTTTTATAGTTTGTTCAGGGTAGTAAAACATGTTTTGGAAACTTTGCGGCATCAACTCATTCCAACGCCGTTGTCCTGCAGTTCAAGGCAGCTGAACGTATGGAGGGAAAGCCAAAACAGCGGAAGAATCGCGACGACGTTCACTCGGAACGGCATTCCAGGGCCCGGCAGGTTTTATTTTAATTTTCAACACAATTACCAATTGTATTTTCATTCTTTACTCGGCATCCGACATGGACCGCATGTAGATCATCGTTGTTTCAAGTTCAAAGGACTAGACTTGGAGCGATCATTGAGTTCATCATTCGCCCATTGCATCTCCCGAAGTCAACGATCCAAGCGCTTCCTTGACATCGGCCTCCAGGTGGTTCAACTGACCCTGAGAGAAGGATCTATGGGAAAACCAATCATCAGGCGTCTCGCCCCGAAACCATACCGGTAAACGGTAACACTCACGAAACAAAACCCTCCAAAGTAATCGCTTGTTCCGGGGTCATTATTCCCGCCCTCACAGCATCGTCAATGAGCGACCCGATGCTTGGTATTGAAGCTTCATGCTCTGCAGTTGCTGTTTGTTGAGGAAGCCTGCCGTAAACGGTCAACCCATCAAATATTTGGGACTGAGCTCGGTATATCTTACGGTAAAGTCTGGGGAGCTACATCGAGGTCGTTTGATCAAGAAACAAAATGTAAACTTCGTCACTTACCTTCAGCGACGTTGGCATCGTCGCAGCCCCATAGGTTGAACACGCATGATATGAACAGAATATCATGGGGGTCCTCGCAGCCATACTTGGTAAACCAACATGAAGGAATCCCAGGCTGCTCCGCGTTGGTGTTGCTATCAGAACGTCAGCAGCTACTGGTATGTTAGCCTCCTGATTTGCTCACCCAGTGAATGTGGGAACAGACGCAACCGAGGTAACAGCGGCAATCGTAAATGCTAGAGGGAGCATAGAACAGGAACGCATCTTCAACAGTTATAACCGTCAAAGAAGTCAACAGCCGAGAGAGTTTGTACGCGTGAGCCTAGGAAGATGGAAGCAGGCTGATAAAACCTGAAACAAATGAGTTGGAATTTATACGCTAGGGAAATAGGGGGATGGAAGGTGCATCAACGTTGAAACGAATCGCCGATCGTTTCCACTCGCGGTCGATAGCGCAACCCATAAGCAGGGCGGGATGTTCCGGGTCGGTCATCGTTAGAGGTCGCATCAGCCCCCTGCTGGTCCGCGAGCTAGTTAGTAAAAACGGTTAGCCCGACTGTGTGGTCAAGTATCGAAGGTAATACATCACTAACGGGTCCAGATCAATAGTTGCGCTCTTCGATGGGGAAGATGAACTGGAAGTCATGACGACACATGAAGCTTCATCAAGAGGGAGTTGAGAGGTGCCACACGACTTGGGTAGCACTGAAATTTTTGAAACATGGGCAATTTGGGCTATAAGAATAGAGAAAGAGCTGGTTTCGATGATGCTGGACAAACAGCACGACGCAAACCACGTCCAACGTCCATTCGTGTATCATAATGCTAGCGCACGATTTTACGCAACCAACCAAAGCGTAGATTGTGAGCCTGCATTGGACAGTAAAATCAGAAGATAAACCGAGTAGGTGGTACGATACTAGAGATGGCTTGAAGAGCTCTGTGCGTGAGACTGGTCGGCACCACTCCTGCATTTCAAGTCCAAAAGGATGTAAACGTGAGTCATGAACACCTCCCAGGCAGGCGATGAGGCCAGCGACGACGACAGTACTTGACCCGGGAATAGGACTTAAGCTTAGGTCACGGCGGCAATGTTTTGTCCTCGTCAGAACACTCTTTAGTTTCTCCTACTGCTTTGGTATCACCCAGTTCCCTTGACGATTGGGCCAGTGTTTTACTTAGAGTCAATGCGAAATCAGAGTGATGATTTCATCCCTTCGATGCTTGCTTGCTTGTGTCTATAAGCCAGTCCGGTTTATGCAGATACTCGTGGTCTTGAGAGTGGGTGTAGAGCACATGAGGGCTTAGGGAAAGAGTGTGCCGATTCGGATCATGAAGCAACTTTAGCTGTTTGAATTTTTTGTATCACCTTGAGTATCATATTATATCACCATCAACGTTTCAGATCAGCATCTTTGCTGAGATGTGTAGGCGTCAATCGACCGACCCAGAGTGGCGGACAGTCAGAATTTGTTTCCAAGACCAGCATCACCACGCAACGAGAGCCGCACTAGCCCATACGTATGTATTCATGCTGTGCTTGGTATTTTGCTGCCGAAGTCTGACAAAGCGTGTTAATGCGAGTTATTATACAGGTATGCACTTTGTAAACGTAACCACTAGCTTAGAAGACCCCCGAATACGAGTTCTACTACTCAGCATCAACAAATAAAGGCTGTAAACACTGAATGGCGTCCATACTCCATGGGTTTTCTTTGGTATGCTAGACTACTTCAGAACCTGCATCTTATGAGACCTCGACTGGCGTGGCCGTATGCATAGCCCTCAAAACCCCGCGGGCAGGGGACGGACGGCTGGGCTTCTGTCGCGGAGTAGAAACCTTGCGATCCCAGAGGGCATTCGTGCTGACGGGGTGTCTGAACTTGTGGGCAGGTGTCGGGGGCACGAATCCGCTAGGATGCCTGACGGTCCCATCCGGCTCATGCACCTCGAAAGGTATTTTGTGAGGGGATGGAAGAGTCGTAGCATCGACTTCTTCTAAGTCGGATTCGAGGACGCGACGAGCGACTGCAGCTGTCTGTATTGCGAGATCCAAGTTCTCGTTGCGTTCTCTTTCCTTGGCGCGTGCGACATCAGAGGTACTGGCGTGCCCCGGGCCGGGCACGACGAAGCCTGATGAATGCATGACGTGGCCCTCGGGAACGCGATGTTCGATAGGAATTTTCGCCCTCAAGCGACGTGTGTTGGCTACAACATCACCCATACTGATTGAATGAGTGAGGGACCGCATTAAACCCAAATCTTGGTGTTGCGCCTCCTGAAAATATGGAGATTTATAAGCCGAGCCTGTGAAAGTGAATGCCATTGAACCCACCGAGTCAGAGAAACGTCGTTGCTTGTATTTGACAAAGAACTCGGGCACATCAGTCACGTTGTAGGAAGTAGAATCATAAGAAGCAGGAGACGATGTGTGAAACCCCCGGGCGTTGAAGGGCGTGCAGGAGAGTTGGGGAGCGAGAGAATTGTTGGTGTGAGCCGACATGCTGTGACGACGAACCTTGCCAGAAGGAACTTCTGGACTGAGTGGCACTGTGTCGACTTTGTGTCTTTCCAGATGACCTCTGGTGAGGAGATGGAGGTCTCTTGGGCGGGCAATACCGCCAGCACATCTCGTGGTGGAAAGCATGTCTGTGGCGAGAAAAGAAAAGGAGGAGGGTTTAAATAAGGGAGACAGAAATAGCGCACGGGATCGAGGGTAAGGCTGACATCATCTACCTAATTCTTTTATAAACCCGGTAACCCGAGCGAGGACAGAAATGGAAAGAAGAAAGAAAGCCACACCACAGATTTCACACAGGTTGGCATTGCATTGGCATTGGGCACTAGCAAACACACCACCAAAGAAAAGAGATGAGAGAGATACCATTCGCAATCGAATAGCGAATTTCATTCAATCACCTTGGACATATTTTCTAGTGTTTGCCAAGTTCCCACTCCAAAATCATGTGTAAGATGTGACGGAATCAGACACAGCTTACCAACGGGTGACATCATGATGAAAAGATAAGCTTAGCTTGCCTTTTACGGTTCTGTGGTTGAGTTTGCGAGCGACGTTGGACAGAATAGGCAGGCAACGGGCTTGTCGTTATCGCGTATTGTCGGACCGACTAAAAAAAAAACAACAATACCCGGTGCGTCCTAGTTGATCTCTTTTCAACGGTCTCAACCTCTCTTTCTCTGCCTGCTGATGCTGATCCATCCACTTTATTGACCTTCACGCACCTCACTGCACATTCTATCGCCCAAGGCCCAAGGATCATCACAACACAACACTTCTTTAGCCTTCGTTTCTGTACTACTAAGAATGGTGAAGAGCATTCCAAATTATTGGAGCTGATCCATCGTGCTTAAAGATGTCACTAGTCACCAGTCACCAGCTGGTTCACGCATCTGATGCCAATGTCGATATTAGAAAGGGAAGAAAAATCTCTTGATCTATTTTCCGTCATAGGCACCGTCTCTCTCCGCTCTCATACACGCGGTGAGCGTGTCCGCTCACAAACGGCGGCCCTCAACACCTCTCAACTGGTAAACGTGGTTTCATTTGGGGCCGTCAGTCAGCAACAACCGAGTGCGGAAGTAAAGCCCGGTGAACTCTCCTGGCACGCACCATCCGGGAACGGTACATGAATTATTGTCTACGTGTCACACTGCAGTCGGAACAAGTCGACCCCAGATGGGGTGCTGCATCTCCCTGCCGGGATGCTCTTTGTCGGATTTAATGGGGTGATTGGGACATTCTGGGGGGGACGATTCGGAGGCACACTAGGTGGTCACTTGGTTCTATTGAGAATGTTCGAACAGAAGGACATCGATGCCCGCATCGATCACTGCTGTGGTTGAGTCTGCGAATGAGGTAGCGCTGGAGAAGCGAATTGTCCTTGTGCATATTGGGATCTGATATTTGCGCTGGTTGGCGTATGCTTTTCCTTATTATCGAGTGGTTCTCGTGAACGCAATCTTTTTCAATCTTCGCCAAAAGAACATGTGGTTTGAAACGTGAACTGTAGTATCAGGATTCAAGCCTGCTCGGATACTACACCAACTGGTGTGGTTCTTTCAATCGTTTTATGCTTGCGATTAGTTTGCCGCAATGTAAAGTTGATTCTAGAGTGTAAGTTGTGACCATTTATCAATGTCTTGGGGCAACCGCGTAAGAACCGCATGAAAACACGTACATGGTGCTCTTAACCGAAGGACATGAGACGTGCCAGTCTGCGGCGTGGATGGCTCATGTCCTGGCAACGTTGCCGGGACTTGAGGCGGTGCAGAGAACTGGGAGAAGGCCTAACATGACTGCGTGCCAGCGCTAGGCGGCCAGGCCTCGATTATCGTATGTCGCTTTCGATCGTCATGGAGAATATAAGAACCGCTTGACCAACCTGACGAACCCACCAGTAACCCTCAACCCGAAAAGCTTGTCAAGGCAATAAATTGAACTGCATTCCGTTGCTTCGAATGTCCTCAGCTCGTTCATCGAAATTCTCAACGAGCTTGAAACAAGGAAATAACAATAAACTGGGGGGTTGATGGAACTCCAGGGTCAAGAACGTCCCAGAATTGCTCCAATGCGAGTCACCAAGGAACTGCCAAAAGTTGTTCAAAATCCACTGGACAGAGAGCATTGGAGAATCGACTGCGACCGGATGAGGTGCATGGTGTCGTGCTGGTTGTCGAGGAAGTTGATCCCTCGCCACGCCTCTTTACTCCCAACGGGCTCTGCACTGAGTGATCAAGTCTCGCAAACCCGTTGGATCCAGGCGTCTCGATTGGTGAACTGCTGTTGGGAAGGGCGTTGACAGCGTCCGCACTTTTTCTACTCCACTGACGCTTTTCCGAGCAGTCACTAGGAGATGGCTGAACACCACAACCGATCTCACAAATTGACCACAAGGACAATACGAGTCTCGGCTGGAATCTGCATGACACGAGTGGGTCCGACCATTGTTCCTCAGGGGTTTGAAACACTCCCACCGAGTGAACAATGCCAGCCCCGAAGGGGAAAATCACCACGCAGCCTAGCGTACGTTGAACCTTCACATCTACTTGTCGACTAATATCTGCGTTATGCCTGGAATGCCATCCCCGCTATCTCCAGTAATCGAGGCTGCACCGTCCCAAAACTCGCGCTTCCAAAGCCCCGTCGACGCCGTCGTCGAATGGCCTTTTGAGCCGTTTCCCCCTCCTCCGCTTGACGGGAGCTGGATCCCGAAATATGGCCCCCCTCCCCCTTCAAAATTCCCTCTTCCTTTCTCACATGTGCCATCAGACCTTACTCTTAATCCTCCTATCATGGCCCTCATATATCCACCACCACCACCGCTCTCAGAAGATCCCACCTGGCTTAACCAAATGGTGGCCGATGTGATGCGTCAACGCGCGCACCTTCAAACGTGTCTCTCCGAAGCCAGAGCAGACGTGGCGAACGCATACGCAGAAGTGGGGTTAGCGGACGCGGAACTGGAAGAAGAGAGGGCCATGATGCAAGCATTTTTGGACGTCGTTGCTAGCGTCGCTGGCAAGGGATTCGTTCGAAGAATGTTGGAGGACGTGAGCCAGTCTGTTGAGGAGATGTCGAGACCTAGAGGGAACGACGAAGACAGTGAAAGTGGATCGTCTTCTTCGTCTCGTTCAAATCCATGACCTCCGTAGTGCGTCGTTGTCAACCAAATGCTGATATCGACTTCACAAGAGCAATTATGGCATTGACAGGTCGCATCGCCACTGTATGGCTGGTTGCAGCATCAGGGACGCCGTACACTATCCGTGATCACAAATATACTGTTGTGCAGCAACGCCAACACTTGTCGCGTAAACAGAACTGATGCGCAGGTTCTTGCAGTGCTTCGCAGTTTCACTCTTGATAGCGGTATAAAATTGGCGCAAGCAAAAGCCTTCCTGAGTACGATATAACCCAAATACAAAAGAATCTATTTCCATTCAAGCAAACGTAGTAGGCCGACCAGTAACGCGGATGTGTCCTTTAGAGACGGGTTTCTGCACAACAGAATCAAGTAATAGACAGCCCATGACACCTCGACAAACAGTTTGAGGTAGAAAAACGCCCCTGACAACATAATACAAGCTGTAAGCCGCAGCGGCCCACTGAAGGGCTTCAAGGATCGAGCAAGCTTGATGAGTTTGACTTGGATCGTCAGCAGCTTGATGACGATGATCGTTAGAATGAGGAAGGAGAGGACGGATCGCTTGAGCATGTGCCTGCTGACTCGGTACGTGATGATAGCGACGGTGAGCTGTCTAAAGACGCGGCTCTACCAAACATGGATTGAAATCGATTACATCCGGAACGCTGTCTCTTAGACTCACCCTCTGCGTCTGTAAGTACTCTTGGCTGTTTTTCCACTTCAGAAACTCAAAGTCTCCAGATGAAAGCATATAGATGATAACGGTGACTTTGGTGAAGAGCATGATCGCAAAGGAGACGTAGCACGGTCGAGGTATTATCATCTTGCAAGGCGGTGGGCCGTGCAGCGATCGCGACTGTTTTCCTGGTATGAATGGATCCGGAAACTGCGACTGTGATATGGCTGGGAGTGTGGTAGCTCAAAAGCGTGAAGATCTTGGTCGCGAACGGGTCTGGCAAAATGCGAAGCTCAGCCTGAAACAAAATCGCAGTATTACTGTAAAGTCATCGGCCAGTCAACATGAAAATGGACCGAGGACGAAATCTGATACTCCATTTTGAACATTGTGCGGCGCTTACAGAACTGAGATGTTATTGAAGGGACACTACACCTACCTTGGCAGGGACGCGATGCGGTGGGAATCCGTTACCCATCTGCCCTTTGCAGCCTTTGCAGGGTGGCCATCGTGCACCCTTGACTTGCCGAAACATAGTTGTGGATCCAAAGGTAAGTTCGCGCTGAAACACTAAATATTAACCGAGACGCCAGCGTTCGTCTTTGAACAAGACAACGTCGTCCGTTAGGCGTACGAAGGATTCGCTGTGCCGTCTTACCAATGCTTGTAACGCGACTGCGGCGGTACTACCTGAGGGAATGCTGGATTAGGATCTGTATTCAATCGAGAGCGTCGCTGTGAATGAATAGGACCGACCCTGTTGTCGCTGCTCGGCGTTGTACGTAGCAGTGTTGAAGCAGCAATAAATTCTGTAGTGTACTTGCTATAGAACCTCAGTGACAGATGCAAGCTTCTGTCAACAAAAGTACGTCGACCACGGTCACTGTTCGGTTCCCAGATGAAATCGTTTTTTACATCTTGCTTTTCCTCAATCCTTCCGAGGTTATCCAACTACGTCTGGTGCGTTTGGCTACTTTTCGCCAGGCTTCCTGGACGTGGATGTTCTCTGCCAGGTGTCGAGGCAATTCAACCACGTCACTCGCGACGCACGACTGTGGAGGACGTTCTACACCAATTCACACTTCATTCGACCATCTGGACCCTTCCTTTGGCAGTCCCCACAATTTCTTGAACGTATTTTGATTCATTCGGCACGTATATCCCAGACCTGGACTTCGCAGCCCACGGGCGTTGTTTCTCACTTCCGAGGACCACGAATACCTTTACAGCGCTCCCCCGTGTCGACTTCATTCGATTTTCTCTTCGGGAGATTGTTCATATGGCGTGAAGGAGAGCACCTTCTCGCTCAGGATCTCGAGACTGGCGTAGGTCGGCTTTTATGGGAGAGTACTGAGCCAATATCGTCGCTGAGCGCATGTTCATTAACGTTCCCTGATTCCGAGCGTATCTTTATCGCCCTGCGACACGTAGACGAGCCTTTTAACAAGCGTACGCCAATGCACGTATTCTTCTGCTGTCATTTTCCTCTGGTCCTGATCGTACCATCCTTAGCAAGCTTCTGGAGTTTCCACTACAAGATGATGTGCGGTTAATGTTAGGTCCGATGACCTTTGAGATGGATATGCCGGAATGTGCAAATTTCCCGTTGTCTGCCGGGGCACCCTTTCTCTACTTTGATGGTGGCACAGACCGTTTATTCGCACATGTCTATGAGCGCCTGGTGGTAGATGTGCGGACATGGATCATATATAAATTTCCGGTGTTCAGTACTGACATTGTGAGTGATAACGAAGTCGTCCAGTTCGTGTTCGTGCTTAGTGGATGTTATAGGACACCGTCCTCGCCATTCCGCACCGTGAGATCACGTTACTCTCAGGGAGGCACGTCCTCGTCTTCCATCCAGAGGAGCTTTCGAATCCTCCAAGGACTCTCATACAAGCATTCGTCGCCCCGGATCCGCCTACTGGTCAACTTTGCCTCACTCATGAAGTTCTCACCGACTTTACCTATATGCCTGTCTGTTGTCTCCGTGGTGCCATCGTCGACCCATCGACTGGAGGGGTTAATATACGGTTTCTCGTCTGTGATAACCCAAATGAGACACAAACCCATTTTCTCTGCATTGACCTTGCAATCCCGCCCCGAAAAGCGGCATCCGCGAAGATTCCCCCCATGCTGGTCAACACCGTGCAGGAGCTTCTCGTTCTTTCTGGACACTACAAGACTGTATTTTTCGATGCTTCTGACGATGGACACGGACGGGGAATCATCACCTTGACTCTTTCGGACTCCCCCGAGCCCTGGTCTCGTTCTGATACCCGCTCCCTTTACAAATTCTCGATCGATGCCAGTGGTGAACGCTGTACGGCCATGATCAGCCAAGCCAGCGAGCTGCCTTGGCAAGATGGGACTCGTAATCTACAATATTTCATATTCGATGGCATGAGAGGAAGGATTTGTCGTGGCGTGGCGGCAAACTATGAGTGCCTTGATTTGATGGTGCTCAGTCTCCACTGAGCTTGAGGCGCTAGGTCTGTATGTTCTGTCGACCTTTCTCCGTTCTATCGTTTGCTCTTACAACATTTTTGTGCAGCTTGTAGGGTCTTGTGTCGACACCTGCTGGATGTTTGTGTCGGAAACATACCTCTCATGAGTGATATCACCAGCACTATTGCTTTTTGTATACCACTGCACCGCATGCTATCCAACTAGAGTTGTAATCTTCCATTACCGCTGAACGTGTTCGCACTGGTCCTCGTTGCCATTCGAAGTACTAAAGTCGGTAAGCCAACCACGACCGGCACATTAATTAATTTCTTCCAGCACACTCCATAGTGTCTCTGGAATAGGGACTTTCCAAGGACGAGGACCTGCGTCTGACGTGTATTAAGCTGCGAACTTGGCGCGTGTCAGCGATTATTCACGCGCTATTCACACGACATAATCTACAGCTTCATGTGAAACACTTGTCCATTTACATTGGTGTGACCCGTACCATAGCATCTGTCAGCAAGCAGGTGTACAGGTCATTTAGGCGAGTCCTGCCGTCAACCAAGTTGACCCAACGTAAGCCGTAATTAGCACTGCAGGGTTGAAATGACTAACCAAGCTACTTCGTCATGATTATCTTACCAAGGCACTCGCTAGCTAGCACCGGATATAAGACGTTCGCAATGGTCGATTCGGACCTCATCTTAGTTCCTCTGTTGAGAAAGAAACACGATCATGGCCCCTGTATCGAACAAACGCCTCATTCTCGCCAGTTTCCTCGAAGGTTAGTTATACAACGAGACTTTATGGCACGACATCCCCATAACGCACCCACATCAGGCCCTTACGTTCCCGGCCAGACCACGACGTTCGACGGCAGCAAAACCATCGATGTGGACAATGTCCCGTTGAATGGAGGCGTGTTGCTCAAGACCCTCTCATTGTCCCTAGAGCCGTACGTCTTGGCCAGAATGAGTGAAAGCAATTCCGTGAGTGCCTTCAAGCCATGCTCGACAGCGCGCCTCTTAGCAACACTATCAGACAAGTTTCAAAATCGGAAAACCGTCCGTGCTTCATTGTGTATACCAGTGCGCGCGATGTATTGACGATGACGATGTTCCTACAGGATCAGTAGTACTGGTGTGGGTTACGTTGTGCGTTCCGAAAATCCTGCCTTCCAAGTAGGGGATCACTGTTACGCGCCGTTTTTCCGTAAGCGTAACAGCCAGTTTTCGTACGCGTACCAACCTGGGTTCCTAGCGTTCGCGGAATACTCGATTCACACGGACCTCAGTGGGCTCAGCAAGATAGATAATAAGCATGGTCTCCCTTGGAACGTCTTCGTCGGCATGAGCGGCATGCCTGGTAAGTCGTTTCCTTTCAGTGATCACGAGGGTCGACTGGCATTCTCCCTCCCAAAGGCCAAACAGCTTACGCTGGCTGGAGAGAACATTCGCATGCAAAAAAGGTGAGCTTGTGGGCTGTCTCTTTCCTGGACTGCTCATTCAAGCGTACCGTGTAGGGGGAGGTAGCGTTCGTCAGCAGCGGAGCTGGTGCAGTTGGATCGTATGCATCATATCGAAAAGTGGTTATCGACACTGATTCTTTTCAGCATGGTCGTTCAGCTTGCGAAGCGAGACGGCCTGAAAGTGATCGCATCCGCTGGCTCCGATGACAAGGTACAATATTTGAAGGAGTTGGGTGCAGACGTCGCGTTCAATTACAAGACAACAAAGACGGCAGAGGTACTGGAAAAGGAAGGCCCCATCGACGTGTACGTCGTACCGTGTAGAGCGGTGATGCGAGAGTTCTGATTTCTCACACCATAGCTACTGGGATAATGTGGGAGGGGCAACATTGGAAGCTGCGCTCAATGCGGCGGCACATGGTGCCCGGTTTATCGTCAGTCTAGCACCCCATGTGATGGCTCTACAATGTGCTCATGCATCACAGGAATGCGGAATGATCTCTGGATACTCTGGCGATGCCCACCCAATCCCGGTTCGTTCCTTCATGCCTCATGACTGATGTTGCTCAGAGGATTCCCTCTAAATCTGACACAGAACTTGATCAACGTGATCGTCAAAGAAATTTCGATCAATGGATTTGTCATTCCCTCCCTCCTGCCCAAGTATTTGGATGAATTCAAAGAACGAGTGCCTGCTTGGCTCGCATCGAAAGAATTGATTTACAAGGAATCTGTCACGAAGGGTCTGGAGAACGCCGAGACTGCTTTTAGTGATTTCCTCAAGGGTGCAGCCCTTGGCAAGAGCGTTTTGGTTGTGGCAGAGGACTAGATATTGTATGTGTAATCTGAATGTAGTGTGTATCATATATATAGACTGATTGATGATAACAAGACAAGATGCTACGATCACCGCTTATCCAAGGACTATTGATTAGCTTTGCGTACCAGGGTGTACGCAATAACGAGAGAACGGTAATCGTTCAATGCATAGATAGGCATTATATGTAATCTGCACTACCATCACCGAAGCGATCCAGAAGACTGTCAGGGTTTGTTTATCGTTTACGAGAGACGAACGAGACGAACAATATGTGTAATGTCACGTGATATTATGATCACATGACCATGTGACAGGACCAGGCGGACACAGTGCTCTAGGCTAGGAGAAAAAGATCACAGAAGGGATAAAGAACATCATTAGAATGGAAAAAAGACGTGGTGCTGCACGTCTGCTCGTCCGGATATAAAGTCAGCACAGCTTCGGGGCCGTGCAAGTTAGTCTGCTGGAGATGCAAGAAGTCTTCTCCATGACCTCCTCTCTGAAAGCGACATACGTCGACCGGGGTTACGTCCTTGTCCCCTCCCTCATCCCGCCAAATCTCCTCGTAGACCTCCGCGCCGCCTCAGACCGCATCACCAGAAAGACCCGCGCAGGCGACTGGCCTCATCGGCGCACCGTTGGCAAGCAGTTTCCCCCCTTCGACGACCGCACAGGCGCAGACACGTGGGGCATACAACATGTCATGCATCCTGCGCTCGGTGAGCCCCAGTTTGCACAATGGTACACCTCTGCGCCCGTCCGCACAGCCGCGGCGACCTTGCTGGGATGTGAGCCGGGAGAGCTGCAAATGGGTGCGTTCATCGTGACTCCGATGATCGATTGCCCGCTTCCACCCTTCTTCACATCCAATCTAACTTGACCTTTCCTTT
Source organism: Xerocomus amazonicus (assembly GCA_038089295.1). Lineage (NCBI taxonomy): Eukaryota > Fungi > Basidiomycota > Agaricomycetes > Boletales > Boletaceae > Xerocomus > Xerocomus amazonicus. The sequence continues at coordinate 31,808 of JBBPKO010000122.1, forward strand.
GTTGCTTCCTCGATCCTAGAACTGTTCAACTTGTTGATTAATCCGGTGGAGCATAATTTTGCCCTGCGATGGCACCGCGATGACGTGCGCGAGGAGGCGAGCACAGAAGAGGAGGCTCAGGCACTCGCGTCGTCGTCCCATGGGGTACTGCGCTCACCATTTCCCGCACTGACACCGTTCACATACCCGTTTCACAGGTGCAATGGAACACGTGAGTCGCACACACCTCTCTCTCCCAAGTGTGCCAACCAGAAGGCCTAGTGCCCTCTATGAAGACGCCTGTCTCTTCCTGGTACCTGGATCGCACAGGGTACCACGGACGGAGGCGCAGCGCGCGCACTCGATGACACTGGACCCGCCCGCAGACCCACTCGCCATGCCTGGCGCAATCCGCCTCACACTCCAGCGCACGTATTTCCTTCCACCGAACGTGCGCCATGTCTGATCGAGTCTTTTTTGAAATAGCTGGCGAGACGGCATTTTACAATTCCAACATTCTCCACTGTGCGACGTATGACGCCAAGCAACGTCGGGCGACACTCCACGCTTCTATGGGCGATAGCCGTAGCGGGTTGGCACGCGCTCGAAATGTACTCCAGCATGGGTTGCAGTGGATGAAGGAGGCACAGTTCCGAGACACGCTCGATGGTGCCGGTCAGAGTATGCTGGATTCCTTACTGAAGATGCAAGACAGCGTCCAGAGTGACTTGGGGTACTCCCTCAGTGGTTAACAGGCAGAGGCCAGCCTGCAAACCAAGTTTGTCAACACATTACACGATTAATCTGTATAAGTGAGAAACAGGATATGTGCAGATCACTTTCTTTAATCGCCTAACTGAAAGAAGATCATCGAGAATAGTGGCACCGATGTTTCAACGTCGTTCACCGGGGTCACTGAACCGTTGAGAAACACGTTTCACTTGACCGTTGTTCCTGAATCGAGTGCATCTCAATTGCGCGAATCGGACTGGCACTATATGGTCACTTATGGTCACCGTGTGCCGATGACGCCCAGGTCTCATACCAGACCTCATCGCGTATGAAGTGCGCCGTTTGATATGATCCTGTCTGTTCACATCACCGTTCAAAGGTTCGACGAGAGGTACAACCGCTTGTGTCGTGTAAATTACCAACAAACTAACGCACGGAACGGTACCGCTCGTACTTGGTCCGATAAATAATGTGGGTTACAGAATCAGGGACATTCTGGGAACAAATCTGGGATATACAAAGCATAACCTAAATGCGATACCTACATGATCGAAGCAACCTCGCGAATCGTATCGTACAACAAAAAAGCTCAGTTTATGCGTAAAGACGGTCTACACTCCCCTAGCCGCTCGTCCTTCCGACGAAGTCCCATAGAAAGTTGATCATGAAACATAACTAAAAGGGATCATGTTCATGCGAATTTCTGCGCGAGGAAGAAGGAAACGCACGTCAATTGAAAAACTCAAATCCCAATGTGCACAAAGACAATCCGCTTCTCCAGCGCTACCTTGTTCGCAGAGTCAACCACGGCAGTGTTCAACGCAGCCGCCCCATGCCCAAAATAGATGTCCTTCTGTTTGAACATCTCCCGGTAGAATCGAGTGACTACCTGGTGCGCCTCTGAATCATCCACCCTCCACAACGTCCCAACCACCCCATTGAACCCAGCAAACTGCATCCCAGCAGCAAGATGCAGCACCTCATCCGGGGTCGACTTGTCCCCGACCGCAGTATGGCACGCAGACAAGAACGCGAGCTCAGAATTCGTATACCGTTCCTAGATGATACGCATCAGGGTGAGCTTGCCATCTCCCATCGCGAACCAGGACTCGAATGGTTTTTCGGGGTCCTGTGCACCGTGGCAAGCGACGTGAACCCAGCGGTGGTCCCGGAATGCCCGCACGGCACCTTCGATCGTAGCCTCTGCCCCAGTGACAGACTCGAATCGCACGTCGTCGGGCATGTCGGTCTCGTTGCGAATTCTCCTGATCTCGTGTTCTACCTCGGGGAGCTCACCGAGCTTTATTTCCGCACTCGGTTTTCCTTGACCGACGGCCGCAAACGAAACCACGTTTGCCAGTCCAGATGCACTACGGGCCGCTTTTTGTGAACGAACACGTTCGCGCGCGCGTATGAGAGCGGAGAGAGACGGTGCGTATGACGAGATATAGATATCCAAGAGGTTCTTCTTCCCTCTCTGATACGGCCCGGCAGCATGGAATGGAAGCACCGTGAACTTTGACGTTGGACACCACCAGATACGTGAACCAGCTGGTAGCTGGATATCATCTTGGAGCGCGATGATGATCGGCTCGACCACGGTCGACCACAGCTCCCGCAGCATTTGCATCACCCAGAATTCCCTCTTTTTTCCGTATGCAAAAGGATCACGGGTCAGCTCCGACAATTGCGAACAGAGTTGATCAATGTCGGGAAGCGAGCAAGGGAGCTCAACATGGACAGGAGGGCGAGCATGGAGGAGAATGAGAGCGTCACAGGAATATTCGCTTGCGTTCACGATGATGACCGGCCCGCCTTCTGCGGCATGCCGAAGGTCTTCGAATCGAAGCGGCAAAAGGAAGCGCGAGAACCCACTCAGGCAGCGGATGTTGTCCACTACAGACTGCCATTCCTGTTGGACTTGCCAATATCCACCTGTTCCTTCTTCCCCGTTCCCTTGTGCATGCCTTCTGAGTTCTGCACTCAGCTGTGTGAATTTCTGGCTGAGTTGTTGCCCTTCATCACCCTGACTCTCCACAGCAGTGATTGAAATGTCGAAACGAGCAAGCTGATTCCACAGGATTCCTCGACCTTGCTCGAGAAGCTCCACAGCCATCTGGAGGTCCCCATGCCTTATAGCACATGAAAATGCATCATTGGCCAACTGTTTGACCCTGACTTGAATTGCCTCATGTCTTGAGTCCAATGAAGAGCTGAGGGCGGTGAAATGATCCAGAGTGTTGAGGCATGTTTGATATGCCTCCAGGACTGAGGGATGATTATATTCTTCACCATCTTTGATCCATCCCTGAGTTTCTTCTAGTAGTTCTAGTGAGACTGCAGGACTACACTTCTTTAAGAGTCTATATCTTTCAAATGCTTCATCCACCTGTGGGACTAGTTGATGATTGTCATATGAGGACTCCTTGTGTGAGAGGAGGATTATCCTTGCAAGTTCACCAGCATTAGAGGCAAAGTAAGAGTGATGTGGTGAGTAGGTGTATAATGCCTCCTTGAATAACTTGGTTGCTCTTGTGAGATCAGACAGGTTCTTCAGTTTTTTAAAGTGAATTTGCAATGATAATGCAAGATTCCTAAGAGAAAGTCCATGATATGGATGACCTAGTGGACGAAGCTCCAGACAGCTCTCCTGAAGATCAATAGCTCTGTCTAGGTCAGCTAAATCATCCAGCCTCTGATACCTTGCAACCAATGACAGTGCAAGGTTGTTCAGAGCTGTGTCATAGTCTGAAGAATACAATGAGCAAAGATCAAGTCTTTCTTCTTCAAGTTTAATGGCTTTGTTCAAATCTGCCATATTCCCCTGAACATTATAACATTCCCACACAGCCACTGCAAGCACTCCAGAAGCTAATGCATAGGTTGAATGGCCTGGTTGACACATGTCAAGCCATTTCTCTTCCATCTCTATAAGCCTGTTCAAGTCTGCCTGGTTTTTCTGGATGCAATAATGTTCCCATAAGCTTATAGCAAGTTGTCCAAAAGCATCAATGTGATCTGGATGATCCAATGGACAGAGATCAAGTCTTCTTTGCTTGATCTCAATAGCTTTATTAAGAGCTAAGATATTGCCCTCTTGAAGAAAGTAGTGCTCATAGGACATTGCAAGGTCATGTAAGACAGTACAGTGATCTGGATGGTTCAAAGGACAAAAATCCAATCTTGCTAGGCCCAGTTCAATTTGTGTAGACAGACAAGGCACATTTTTGAACTGTTCCCCATATTTGAATAGCCTTATATCATATTCTCTTAGAGCTGACACACAGTCATGCCCTTTAGGAATAATCTAAAGTTTATATTCAACCAAACATTAATAAAACTACATTATTAAGCTTACCAAAATGTCACCAGGTCTATGCATTGTGGACAGAGTGATGGAACCAGCAAGCTGTCCATGAATGTCACCTATATGATATATGGTGTAATTAGCACTTGAATTAAAACATGCACCACAGACTTACAATGCCACTTATTTCCAGCCCTTAACAAGCTGCTAACATTTGTCACTATTTCATTTCCTGCCAGTTCTTTGTCCCATTTTGGGGTAAGTTTCTTTGGGAGAATACACACAGATATCCTGACAGGAGCAGTGGATGGGGCAGTGCTGTGAGCCGATAGCATGAGAGCAATCACAATTTGAGACCTATGGCAACACATACAAGAGAAATGGATGGTCCCATCTCACTGTCAAGCCATTTCCTGACAGTTTTCCGGCACATGTCAACTTGGACAAATCGCCGACCCCAATGGTGACCCGGATGTCTTTTTTGGAGAGCCGGGAGGGGACGGTCAGGCGGCCGACTACGTGGGAGCTTTGAGCGTGCGCAAACATTACAGTGAGCTGGTTGTGACATACCAGTGATTTGAAAGGTGACTTTGTCAGATTCGCTTTCGTCCATGATGGAGGTGCAGAGCAAATGACAATGGAATTAGTGGGTAGAACGACGGGGACAATCAGCCGTGGGCGGTGAGAAAAACGTGGGAATGACTGTGCCAGGAAGATGTCGATGGAACAAACAAATCTGGGCGTTTGTGGACAGTGGTAAAAGAGGAGAGACTAGGGCTTGGTGATGTAGAACTCGAGAGGGAAGGATAGGGTGACAAGACACAGCAGGGATCTGGATGCAATCAATGTGGTGGAACTGAGAACTAGAACCAAGGAATGGAACGTGGATGGTACAACTGGAGAAGCGACAAGACAGGGGCAAAAGTAGGTCTTTATTGATTCAAGCGGGAATATGAGAACGTGATTCGCGTGATCGGGGTTACCGTTGGCAAGTAGGAGGGACGAGGTGGGTAAGGGTAGACGATGTCGACCAATGAGACAGGCAGAGAAAGTGGTGCTGGGTTCAGAGCAATAGACAAGAATCGAGATAGAGCAGCTGAAGAAGTGATCGGATAGGAAACAGCAGATCGAGAACGCTGAGAATGATCGACCGAGTAAAAATTGACAGATGTTTTGGGAACACGATCCGTAAAACTCACGGGGAGCAAAGCAGACTGTCACAGAGGGCAAGCCAGGCACAGGATTGGACAGTGATGGAACGAAGTGCTTAGAAGACTGATGAGAGCAAAGCTGGTACGAGGCTACGAGACAGTGCGGATAGGAAAGGGATGTCAGAGTGGGGGCAAAATCTTGGAGAACAGGCACAAGAGAAAACGCGCAAGACTGGAGAGTGATAAACAATGAAAGTTGTTGTGCTGTGGGAGAAGAAATTTGTGGTATCGATCGGTTCAAGCGGATGGGCCAAGGCTCAGCTTTGAAGGTGTCAAGTGGTGGAATATGATTATACAATCGGATGCATACAGGTGTCAGAGCGAGGATGGGTGGGGGAAATAATTGATTGGGCGGTCACGATGGAGGAACGGCCACAAGACACACAGGTGAATAAAGAACGAACCGGATCAAGATGAGACCATTAGGCGCCTTTGAACAGGAAAGAGAAACAAACCGAGATACAACACAATTCTATTACTCTCTGTTGACCGAGTTGTGACACCCACAGGAAACTGGTGGACGTAAGTCTTCAGATAGTGTTCCACGACGCGAGTCGGAGCATGCACACGAGGCGAAACAGCTCCAGGCGACAAAGGGTGGGACTTGCTCACTGGCCAAGTATTGTACACGACGCACGGTTTATCTAAATGGATTGGATTGGCTTTTCTTCCGTAGCACGGCGATATTACTCATTCGATACATGCCTTGTAGATATCTTCCGGTATAACACTCTCCAACAAGCCAATAAACTCTCCCAATGGAATCCACCGCAGGCTAGGTACTGGTGTCCCCTCATGCATCACACGAACAAAGTGACAATCGCTCTCATCGCGCCAGACCTTCCCAACAGGTGGTTTAGGATCACCCTGGGGTTACGACGCATGCTCACCTCCATGACAATCTCGCTGCCCATAGCAGGCCATCTCAGCTTGCCTCCGTTCGACGCGTCCCCGAATCCAAGACCAGCCGCGAGCCGAATCATCGATCCGTCATGTCCCACATAAAACCTCACCTTATGTACTTCCTGTCCGGACCGAAAACGGTTCAAATTTTGCAACAGTTCGACGAAAAAGACGCCTTGGATTGAGGTTGTACAGGCACCGGTGAGCACACACGCACGGAAAGCGCGGAGAAAATCAGACTCACCGAACGTGAGTGACGTATACGCGGAAGCGTTTTGTGCCGAGTTCCAGATGTAGCTTCATGCGCTCGTCAACTCGCAGTGCAACCGCACGACGCACAGCACCCACTTGTATTCCCAGTCACCAAGAGCGAACACAGTCTCGGCGTCCTCCAGAGACACGCATACGCCACTAGCATTGCAGGGAAGCGGGTGGCCGTGGCATGTACGCGAGCTGAACGTATCAAAGAAATGGTCGTCTTCATCGTCCCGAGAATGAGTTGAGTTTGCAGATCCGGCACCGAGACGACAAATACAGGTACACACACCACGAGTTCCACGCACTCAAATCTGTTGTTCCGAGCATCGCATCCAACCTCTGTTGAAGATCCCGATACTGAATGAGATGGTCCGTCCAGGCAGGGACCGATTGATACGCTGCGCGTATAGCATCCGCATTCGGACACTTGTAGTTAGGGACCAACGAGTCTATCTTTGGTGCGATATCAAGCGTCGAGGTATGAAAAGGCGAATACAAACCAACATTTTGGGGCTGAGTGTATATCGGCCATCCTCGTCTGATCGTGCTTGGGTCCATGCCATACAAGATCGCACCGGCGACCTGATGCGTACGTACCTCTGTGGACGCCCGAATGTGAATGTCTTGCGGATCCACCGTGTCCAAAAACCCAATCTGGTCGTGATAGACGGACCAAAAGTCCTGTGTAGTCGAGCCAGATGGCGATGCCAACTTGGTCGGATCGGCATTAAAAACGCACCTCTCCGTGCTTGATAGCGTTCTCGAGGCCCTCACGAGTGAGTTGACCGGCATCACACGTACCCGTCCAGATTTGCGAGGCAAAGGGGTGCCACTGGGGTATGAAGGTCTCATGGTATACAGGCATGGTCCCAGCCGCGTAGTCGTACTGGAACAAGTCGACGCAGTTCCACCCGGGGGCGGAATTGAGATTCCGTTCATTGGGGTATAGGTTATCAGGGGTCCTCTGGACGGAAGACTGAGGTGATGATGGGACTGAAACGAATAGGTGCATACTTTGTGATGACGAATGACAACATTCAAATATTCCAGTGTGGCCTTGGGATCTTCAGGCCCTGAGTAGTGCCGGGAGTTGACATGAGGAGCATTGCAATAATTGTACGTATTCCACGGTAGGCCACTCGGGGTGGTTGAAGAGTTGTAAATGCCAGAGTAATCCAGCTGCTGCTCGCCTGAGCATCAGCAGTCTACAACATAGATCGGTGCTGGCAAGTTTACCATGGCGGTCTGTGCAGCAGCGGTACTGAATATAGAGTCCGAGGCAACAAGCAGCTGGCACATATCCACAACTCCTCAAGTAGATGCGAACCTAAAGAGTTCAGAGTCGTTTGATGAATGTGAGAGTTCAGCCGCAAATTAAATGATACATCTATAGACTCTCGACCAGTAGGAATGTATGCAAGCAGCTATACGAGAAACCATCCGTAACATTGAATTGCAAGCAGGCTTATTGGTCTTGCATTTAAACACCAAGCCAATCTATGTTTGGGCGAGTAAAAGATGAAAAAAGGATTTCAGATATGGTCCATGCAAACAGGCCTTTTGCGGAATACAACTAACGAGGTGTAAAGGGTATAATCCATACCATATTACGTCTAGCAAGGGGGTTATGAACACTTGATCATAACAGTTGCACGAACAAAGGAACTGGAAGAAAGTCTTCTCTGGACAGCAAAAACGAACAGGGGTAAAATGTGGGAAGGTTATTTCTCTTAAGGCAGAAATGTACACAGGTCCCTGAACGTGGTTGAACCCGACGTGGTGACAGGTCTCCGCGGACGCCCACGATACTCGAACGGCATTTACGGGCATCTACAAGGCGCTCCCACAGGGGATAAACGAATTTGTTAGTTGAACCACCAGTCCGCAACAAGCACGCCCACGCTTAGAGGCGCGAACTCAGTGAATAACCCAGAGGATAAATCGAGACCACCCCAAGGACATCCCATGCACTGTGTTGTGAAGGAGGATTAGGGAACAACATGTGATCACCGACAGAGTCGCACAAACCTTGTCGGTGATGGTTGCCTCGACAAGCTTTGGGCCAATCTGGATGGTGATCGACTTGAAACAGAATTCCCCAGGGTATCCTGGTCCGAATTGTTCCACGTTCAGAGCCACGATCTGTCGTTCCTTGTCAAAGAGAGCATCGGTAGTCGACAATATCACATACGTAGTCGGAGGGTTTACTCCAAGTCCCACATGCACCCCTGGTAATCCATGGTCACAAAGAAAACGAAAAAAGGTACTCTTGGTGCTCACATGCCAACCTCGTACCAAGTGAGGCGTACACCTGGAAAGCTACGTTTGTGGATGTCAACTTCCCCACGCACGCGGTGGGCTACTTCATTATGGTGTCCGCGCATCGGGTTTCCACTGGCAAAAGGGAGCGCGAGAGCGAGAAAGCTCAAAAAGCCCAGAACGATAGAAAGCTTCATGAGAGAATAGTAGGAAAGACTTTAGTAAACGAGTGTTGAGACAGAAGACAAGGCTTGGTATCGTGCCGTTGGGAGAGAAAGGTGGAACAGTGGTCATTTTATCCCCCGACCGTCTTCGTTTGGATCGGCTAGTGTGATCTGCGAGCATTTGAACAATGGTTTGCCGAAATATGCCGTTTCAGATGTTCAATGTGATGGGAATCTCGTCGTGAAAGAAACGGGTGCTCATTGCAAACTAAACTTCAACCATGCATAGGAAAATGCGTCTTAACTTCTGCAAGGGGCAGAAGCTCTCAGATGGTCCTGAGATCTGAGAGCTCACCATAGTAAGCCATAACATCAATATCACACTCTCAATATCACCACACTCCAGCGTGGCGTCAATATTACAGGTACCAAATTGAGTAATATTACGTAACACATTGAGTTCTGTTCTGCTCACTCACCCTCAGATTTGTCCAGGGGAAATAAATTTTTGGTGCTTTGGCGACAGCAACTTTGGGTTTGGGTATCTCCCAACGTCCAACTGACGTTCTTCTGAAAGTGTACGAACAAAAATACATAACTGAAAAGCACATAAACGGAGTGGATAGAGTAATCAAAAACAAAAATAGAGCTGTGATGGTGCTGAAGAAAACGAACATGCACGCCCACGATTCGGAGCAAATTACTAATACCCTCCCTGCGAACTAGGGATAGCTTGATGTTGCATCGACGGTGAAGCCATTTTCATCGTCGGCGTCAATGGCTGACGCGGCGGGGATTGATGTGGAGGAAGAGATGTCGGGTTTGGGAGGGGGGGCGATCCAGCATTTTGCAGACGAGGGGAAAGGGAATGAGCTGTGTACTGCCCACCGGACATCATATGCCCAACGGAGGACCCCATCGTTCCCTGCCTGCTGACATTCCGGGTACCGTTGGCTGAAGGTGCACGCGCCGGCAGCACACCAGCGTTGGTGTGGCTGAGATTGGGACTGCCTACGCTGGGGGCAGTATTTGTGTCCTGCTGCTGTCCACCCAACGAGGGGGTTTGCTGTAGGGGTGGTGCAACACCATTCCACTGTCGTCCAGGCTTCAGATTGAGGTTAGGGCCTGTGGCGATTTGCATGCTGTAGTGGGTGCCATTGGGCACTGGATGTCCGACGAACGGGGTTTGTATAGCACGGGCCTGTGTACCGTGCATCGTCGGGTTGACATCCTGTCCTTGAGCAAGCACTAACTTCAACATCTGTTGGGTTAACCCATTGGGCGGACGGGAGTGCAAATAGGCAGGATTCGTGATCGTATAGCCGTTCATAGGTGGGTGGTACCCATTAGGTGGGATTGAAAAAGGCTGTTGGACATCCGATTTCTGGCGCGCCGGTGAACTAGTTGACAGCGCAGTTTGTTGAGATTCAGCGGGTGGAGAGGTTGGATCAGGAGCGTGTTGAGTGGAGCCGTTGACTGTTGTACCCTTCGCACTCCCGTTTGGAGTTGGTCCAGGCTTTACCAGGTCTGTGTCAGGCGGTGGAGGTGCAGGAGATGGTGAGCCGCCAGCAGCACCCTTCACTGGCACGGAGGGTAGAGCGGGGGTATGGGGTGGGGACGTCTGGGATAGCGGAACTGCCGGTATCATGCTCATTGGTGGTCCTGGAGGCCGCAGAGCTGTAGCGTGGGAGATACGGGGAGTTGCGGATTGAGGTTGTAGTGCCTTCATATGGGTCTGCATCGCAATGGGGACCCCATTGGGAACTGCAGAGATTGGTATTGAAGTCATCTGCCGCGGCGCAGAAAGTGGAGAAACGCCACTCGCGGGAGCGCGAGAAGTCTGTGTATCCCTACGGATGAACGGCTGCTGTGCAACGGTTCTAGAAACGAACGATAAGGTCGGATCGTTGTTGTTGATGTGTTGCTGGTCGGCCTCGGTAAGCAGTGTCATCATGCAGCGAAGGTACTTGGGAGAAAAGTCGTCGACGAGGACACGATCCTGTTCGTCAATCCCTTCCGGTACCATTATTGGGTCATCGTCTTCATCAAACCGCCACCGCTCTCGCAACCTCCGCATGTCTTCGTCGTTCTCGTCGACGTCATCTTCCATATGTCGACCGAAGCTGTGGTGCGATCGATACGAGGTCGGAGAGAGACCATGCCTCCGGGAGAACGCATCACGACGATCAATCATGGTGTTGCCAAACCGAGTTACGCGTCGACGAAGATAGCGGAGATGCCCATATCCTCTTTCTTCCGCTCCAGGATCTGGTGATGGTGACCCTGATGATCGTACCATAGGAGGGATAGCCTTCCAAAATCGGCGTATGTAAGGCAATGACGGACGCTGGTATGGATTCTGAAATGTCCCATTAAAATCACCGCGAAGAAAAGTCGATCAAATCCTTACTTCGAGGATGTCCTCGTACCCATGATCCCGTTCCTTGCGACGTGCAAGATCGCGTTCGATTGCGGCATTGATAAGGCTGAGACGCTCTTTGGGACGGACAGTAGCTTCGCCTTGGAGAGAAGGGGTGCCGAAGTCGCCAGTCTCTTTGGTGCGGATCTTCAATCCAGTGATGCGGCTGCAAGGAAGACATCGATTAACGGCGAAGAGAAAGAGAAAAAAAAAGAAATCATCATACTTTGATTCCAATCTTGGCTTCTTCACCACTCGCTCTTTCTCGTATAGCAGCTCTTCGTCCTCCTTGGTACTTAGGGCGGGGAACTTGCGCTTCAGCTCCGCAAACTCGAGCCTTTTCTCCCAGACCTGCACGACTTGCTGCGCGTTTTCCTTCTTCACATTCTCACGCGCCAGAAGCGTCTTGGCCAACTCCAATGACTGGGCAAGCTCAGATTGCAAGCGTAATAGCTTGTCCGAAGATGTTGCTTGTGACGCCCGCGTCTTTCGTACAGATTTGATTTCACGACGACGAAAGCATATATAGGACTCATTGATAACATCGGTCTCATCAAACTGAACACATGTCAGGCAGAGTGGGTAGAAGTATGCGTCACCACCTACGTTAAGAATTGGGATTATGCGGTGGCCCCCCCTTTCAACTCGGCGTTCCTTCCAGAATGGATAAACCACCTTCGCTAGACGTAACAACTGTGCTGGTGGTGGTATCCACGTCGGAACAACAAAGCTGGCAAACACAGAGGGAGGTAGTGGAGATGAAAAAACCTCTTGATACTCCGAAAAGGGAGGAAAGGTCATCCCAGATTCCAATCCCTAAAAACAGACAATTGATCAGTACCTGATGCAAGCAACTGGTAGGAACTGGATGACAAACATGATGCAAGAATTCAGTCTTATCATGGGTCACCTTTTCAAAGATCCCCATTACCAGTTCAAATTCGTCTTCCGTGATGACGATGGCTTGAACAGACTCCGGCTCTTTACCCTTTGCTTTCGCGCTCCGCTGAGGACAAGAACGTACTGTAGCACCAGACGCGGAGACGGCGCCTTGCACGCTAGTACCCTCACCGCGGGCTTCTTCATTATTGCGATCGAGCCATTCCTTATCACGCTCGTCCATGTAGTATGTGAATGAATCGACAAGACCGCTAGAGAGAGACTCCTCGACTGTTTCGGAAGCGCGCACGTACGCATCGGGTTGGATCCATCGATTAGGGGGGTAGAATTCAGCATAATTATCAACCAAACCCGTCGAGTCGGGCGTAGGGATATAGGCGGCTGGGGCCGGAGCGGCTTTTTCGGTTGCTCCGCGAGTGGAACGCCCCACCGATTGGTGGCGTTGCGATGCGGCGGAAAGCACCGCCTGAAGGTGGTGCTCCTGTGAAATTAGTCAGCCATCGATAATCGATTTCCCACGATGCCAGCCAATCAGAACGCGACACGTCAGTGTTTTCAACAAGGGCAGAGAGGCCACTCGACGAGCACAAAGAAGACTCACGTTGGCATCTTCAGCATCCACACCAGCTGTACTAACGATTCTAGCTTTTTCTTCGTCTTCGTCGAAAGACAAGGGGTCCCCTTCGATGTTACCATGAACGACCTTGAGGCGAGTCTTGTTGGTGACTCGGTTGCGGTTTCGTAGGGCGGAAGTACCCAAATTGTGGTTGCGGGGCATATCATGGAGAGCGTTTGGAGGAAAAGAGGAGTCAAAGTGTAGTAGAAAACAGCGGGGAAGGGGTGGTCGTTGTCGGTGGCAGCGGCGGCGGTGGGGTCGGAAAATTGGCCGAAAACCCACTTTCGGGCCGAGACAATAAAGTGTAATCTGACAAATAGCAGGCCGCCGTATGCCGGTGTTTGGCCACAAACAACTGCCCCGCCCTGATTACTTACTTACCTTGGGGCCGACTGAAAAATATACCAAGAAAATCTAAACAAAGGTACCAACTTCTACTACGATCATGATATTATCATGGATGATTTTTTTGATGCGAATCCACTACGGGTTGAGGTGACAGATGCGCTTGTATGCAGTGACTTGATTCGGTACTCGACTCACCAGGGTGGCAACCAAAGAGCTCACATTATCTGCATGGTGTGACCCGATCAGTAAGCGTTCCACACAGGACCAGGAACAGCACCTTGCTACTATCACGATGCGGCTCGACCAAGGTGGCGCTGAACCGCATGACGGAGTCGGCTCCCATAACTTAGACAATATTGTCCCGAAAGGTTGGAGAGATGTGTGGAACAAAGATGTTCAACGTCGACGAGACACGCATGTCATCACCCAGAAGCTTGTGTGATGTCGTATGCAGTGGGTTCCTCAACGGGCAGAATTTCTGACAGTCGAATGTGCTCTATCAGAATTCCGTGGATTAGTTGCATATATACAGCGATTGTAGGGATTTTTCTTACCTTGGGCCCAATAGCTGTTGCTACTCATTACCCGCCATCGGGCGGGTACGGCAGACAATAAGGTGGCAGCTGATTCACAGAAAGAGGAACTGCTCCAGGATATTTTCTGTGCAGGGGAAGAAGAGGGTGTGAGTCTTTGAATCCTTTGAACCCACGGCGAATGGCTACCTTGCCCTGATCCCTACGTGCATTCCCCAAGGTATTCAACCGAAAGAGGTACATGGTAGAAGCCATGAATGAGTAGAACTACGAAATGTATTTTCTAGTGTGGATCGAGTGGGACATGACGAGCGATGAGAAATGTTGGAGGGAAACAGTGGATGCACTGAACAAGAGTGTTACGCCTGCTGCTCCATACTCGGCGCGTGGCCCTGCCACGTGAGACCTACGAATGGATCAGCCACAAGCCACAACCCAGCCGCGAGTTGGCCTTTAGGAGAGGTCTGGCTGGCTCTCCGCCGTTTCTTGGACTGTTTGGCCGTCTTGGCCGGTTGAGCAGGTTCATCAGCCAGCATCTGCATCACTGACTGGAGCCTGTGTCCACGCCTTCGGCTCATGGCTTCACCGCGGGAGCCGTTATGATATGGTGGAGATTCTCCACCCTTCCTTCGCAACAATGCGGGAAGGTCAAGGATCCTCATTTTACACGTGCCCACACCCAACCGGACGTTACAGAGACAGGCTAGTGTGTCCTAGTATGAAGGAGAGAGTTGTGCAGTAGTGTGTTCTTAGGCGCTGCGACCACCCCCTTCACGCTGTTTCCGCATTCACTCCGTCGATATGTAAGTCCACTAGTCTACCCAATTGCCTCCTGAAGTTGCCTTCAGTGGTGTTTTCTATTCCCAAAGCTATAGCACTCTCTCCTATCCAGCACCTAGAATGCTTGCAGGCAGAACCCGCGGGCAATTGGTGCTACTGTGGTTTCTAAGAATCAAGTCATGAGCCGTGATGTGGGGGCTGCGACACTAACACAACTTTGTCAGAGAATCATAGGGAAGCCGAACCTTCATAATGATCTAAGTGAGTATCTATTTCAAAAAAATTATTCACTCTGGGAGCTATAGAATTATCAGCCGTGGAAGATAGTACGTGAGCGGTGTAAGTTATACAGCGGCTTTGTTGACACAATCTAGTGTGGTCAGTGTATGTCTTTCATTTCACCCTTGGAATTCACACTGGCTGGGCTTACCGCGAATGGCATCGATTAGGGTTCGGGCTGACAAGAGTTTCGAGATCAGCAGAGGAACGTGAGCAGCACCCTTCTAATGTTCCAACTTCGTGCTGATATGATTTTTTGGAGGTCGTATTAGGTTTAATGTGCCTGTCACGGACCGAGTATTTGGGCCCTACACCCTCTTATCTCCTCTTGGGGACCTTAAAAAACAATAGTTGGATGGGGATGAACGCGGGATATTGGCGGTTTACGCAAAATATTCCTTCTTGACTTGGTTCGTCGGCGATTGGTCGGTACGCTGCGCCGGTTCTACTTTCCCGATTATACAGTCCCTTTGTCTGCGCAACGGACCCCCAAAGCAAAGTTATATGGGAGTTGAGGTAAACATTAAGGCATTCCCACGTAGTCGTTCGACGTTCAACGTCAACCTTGTCTCGGCGGCCCGTCAGAATTGGAATATATGGAGGAAGAGGTACGCTTTACGCTTGTCTGGTGATCGACAAGGTCTAACGTTTGAGAGCCACGTTTGACAAGTGGTTACAGGGAAGAGCCAAGACGTCTAATGAGCGCAAGGTTGAGGTGAGCAGCAGATTAGAGCTTGGAATTCCAGAAAAGAAAAATGCTGTGAATCAATCAAACACGAGGCTGTTCGAGTTCATTTCGACTACTGAGACGAAAGCAATAAGGGCAGAATTAGGATCCGATTGGACGATGAAACGCTTATGACTAGTTCGCTTTGCTTATCGAAGCAACGGTACTTTTTGCGAGTTGTCGGAGTTGGTTTCGCTTAACGTGCAAGTCCAGCGCGTAGTCGAAACCGGACGATGTACACTTACCAAGACGTGCGCGTAGTCGAAGTATGCCAAGCAGACTGCGATGGACCACTGTGAGTTGCTCACTTGATAGTTGGAGGTGCGGCCGATGAGCGGAAGTGATAGAGTAGTGTCCGTGTGCTTGACATGCTAATGCGTCTATTTTGAACAGCGGTGATGTGGAAACCAAACCGAATCTAATTTACGTTTTATCTCCCTGGGGATGACCATGTGACCGGTTAGAAGCAATCTGAGATTGATGACACGGCTGCTCGAGCTCTCTCCCAGCATAAGTAGTATGAATGGCCCAGCCGTATCCGGTGATCTTCTCTCCTCAGTATATATATTTTTCATAGATTTCTCCTCCACGGTCCTTTTCTTTGCTCCATATGACCCTCACCTTTGCAGACAGACTCAACGCTCAGGTACATCTCATTCTCTATTGTGCCCACTCACTTCTCATCTTCTGCAAGGTCGCAGACTCGGCGATCGGGCGATGGTTTCGCCTCGAGGGTTCTGGCCATTCTCGCGAACGAGAGGGCTCGCGATTCATGGTCTGTCCTTTAGCCTCTTAAAACCCGTGTCCGCGGACTGATGGAGTACCATAGACGGAGATACGTGCAGGTATAACAACATGGGTGCGCTTCTTCCATCTCACTCCGATCTACCTTGACACCTGCCTTCCACTCGATGCAGGCCGCCATGGCGTATATCGTGAGCTTTGCTATTCCTGGGATTAGAAACTGGGCTCTAACTCGGGTTTGACTTAGGTATCCGTTAATGCTTCCATCATTTCCTCCTCGGGTGGGACCTGTGTTTGCAGCGGCCCCAATAACTGTGAAACAGATCAAACATACCTGTCTTGCATCCAGGAGATTAAACTAGATCTCATCACTAGCACAGCCGCCATGGCCGCCCTCGCTTCCGTTCTCATGGGCGCACTTGCCAACCTTCCTGTAGGTATGGCCCCTGGCATGGGGTTAAACGCCTATGTATGTCATGGTCGCAAACGGTGTCTCACACGACCTCACCTCAATTGATGTGTTTCAGTTCACATATTCTGTCGTCGGCTATCATGGAAGCGGTATCATATCTTACCAGGAGGCCCTTTCAGCTATCTTCTTGGAAGGGTGCGTTTTGAATTTACTCCACTGCTGTCACACCGTTGACGGTCACATCAGATGGGTGTTCTTCGTTTTGTCGCTGCTTGGTTTACGCCAGTGGCTGGCGCGAATCATGCCACAGTCCCTTGTGCTTGCCGTGGGGGCTGGCATTGGCCTTTACATTGCGTCCGTTTCTTCGCAAATTCATTTGTTTTCAATGCTGATTTTTCTTTATCTAGCTTCATCGGCCTGAGTAAATACATCTAGTTTCCTCGAAATCCTAACGGGCTGTTGACGTTCGTGTGTAGCATCTGGTGGCCTCAACGTTATCGGAGGGGACACGACTAACTTGGTAGGTTTGGGAGGGTGTAATTCAAATGGTACACTATCCATTTCTGCAGTTTCCTGCTCCTGCGTCTGACCAACTGTCACCCCGTTCTAGATTGGATTAGTGCGGACCTTCCATATTACTGTGGATCAGCTGTGTTACAGAGCCCTACCGTATGGTTGGGTATATTCACTGGCGGGTATGCGATCTCCTTTTCGGGTTTTGAACGAACTAGCTACTAACTTGTCTCCACGCAAAGCATCCTAACCGTGCTATTGATGATGTATCGCATCAAGGGCTCGATCCTGATAGGAATTTTTGTTACATCCATCATTTCTTGGCCCCGATCAACCCCCGTAACATACTTCCCCGACACACCCACTGGCGACCAACTCTTCGATTACTTCAAGCAGGTTGTCACTTGGCACCCAATTAAGTACGTTGGCAATGTTCTAGATGTAAGTGTGTTTCAACTTCTCCAGCTAGCCCCTTGTGAATCAGGAATCTAGTATAACTATAGTAGTGGCAAAGTCTGGTATGCTCTCATTACATTCCTCTACGTCGACATCTTGGGTAAGATCTTTGATGTATTTCATTCGACGTTGACTTGACAAAGGCTGGTAGACACCACTGGTACCCTATATTCAATGGCTAAATTTGCTGGCCTGCGCGACCCAGTTACGCTTGACTTTGAAAACTCTACCATTGCTTATTGTGTCGATGCGTTTTCAATCTCCATGGGTGCCCTCGTTGGTACCAGTCCCGTCACTGCTTTCATCGAGTCGGCGACAGGTATTGCTGGTATGTTGTCTCACTTATGTCATCCGTATTCACTCAATCGTGTCTATAGAGGGCGGAAAGACGGGCATCACTGCGGTCGTCACCGGTCTCTTGTTTTTCATATCTGTCTTCTTTGCTCCTATTTTTGCTTCCATTCCCCCTTGGGCTACGGGGGGTGCTCTTGTCGTCGTGGGCTCTCTTATGATCCGTAACGTTCGGGATATCAACTGGGATTACATTGGTGACGCCCTCCCAGCCTTCCTGACAATACTTATGATCCCGCTATCATTCAAGTGAGTATCTTGCGAAAAACCAAAATGCGAGATATCCAACTAATGGCCTTTCAGCATTGCGTACGGCGTCATCGTGGGAATCATGACTTACGTTCTTCTCAACGGCATTGTCTGGATTGCACGCAAATTGACCAACGACCGTATTTCGCCCCCCAACTGGGATGCATCGGAACCATGGGTCATCCCGCCGGGCGGTATCATTCCACCATGGATGTGAGTCTTCATCGCTCTCGCACTTTCCGGCCTTTGACGTACATCGCAGCAAATACTTGCTCAACCGAATGAACAATCAGCCGACTGACGCCCTCCCGTCGGAATACCCATTTCAGATCCGCCACAGACACTCAGAGATCTCGATAGACTCTCAAAATCCGGAGAGCTTCACGCCCAAGAACTCCAGCTTCGCCAACTCTGAGAAATGATCCTTGTTGTCAATGCATTGTCTGTAAATTTATTTGTTATGGGTTTCACTCGCAGCCATGAATGCGGGGACTGTCGTTTCTGTTGTTGTCTTTATTGTGTATCTGCGCTGCTCTTTTTTCCTGTTAACATATCATTCGAACCTTTCATTTGTTGTTTTTGTTTCTGTCATGCGGTGTATTGCACCCGCTCGCTTTTCTATATCTAGACTATGACCAACTGACGGAAGCCTTCCGAGAAATCTTTCCTTTTGTGTACTTTGATGGTCTGGGACTCGTGTTGGACGCGTTGTCAATAGAGATGCATTCTTTCCCTTTGCACACCCATCAGAACCCCAGAGGGTCGATGTTGGACTTGATTGCCGATCGAAGTTTTCGCAACGTCTCCGATCTCCAAACAAGCTTCCCCGATGTCGTAGGTAGGCTATGTTTCTCTCTTAGTTTCCAGCAGTCACGAGCACCGTCCGCTGTCGTTCTGTCTTGTCTCGCCATGGCCATGACGGTCCATCAAATGTCAAACATATATACATGAAATATCCACACGCGGCGGCGATTACCCCACTCGCTGGCGATCCCGCTCGCGACTCGTCTTCGTGTCCACTCTCACGTACTCACTCTCGTCCGGCAAGCCGCCCTCTGACTCTTTCTTGACATTCACGTACGCGTCGCCAAGTATCTGTAGCGCGATTGCGCGGAGCGTGGCCTTGCTACGAGGCACGGACGGGTCCTCCAGTATGCAATCGCACGTCTCACGTAAGACCGACTCTATCTCGAGCTTTGTTCCCTGGTACATGTGGTGGCTCATCAAATGGCGTTCAACGAGCAGAACAAGATGGACCGACCTTGAATAGCGCTTGTAGGCCCTTTTCGGCAGCATGTTCTTCGAGACGCTTTCTCTCGTCGGGTGATAGGTTCCCTGCCTTCTCAGCAGCTTGGATCTGTTCGAAAACGCTCTTCAGCTCGATCGCCGAGCGGAGAGTGGATACCCTGTTTGGAATGAGAGTTCTTCCTCCACAAGTCGCAGTGGCTGGGGCAACCTACGTCTCGCTGAACACGTGATACTTTCCTTGTACATTGTGCAGCCAACCACCGACACCGAATAATGTTTGGCTGGTGGCCAGAAACTGCTTTGCTTTTGACGCGTAGACAAAGCCAATCGCATGTAATAGCTCGACACCGTACGACTCCTTTCGAAGCTCCCTGATGAAAAGCTCGCGGTGATAGACATACCAGAGAGTCAAAAGACATACTCGGCTTCGAGCTGGCAGATCGTCCGCCAACTCTTCGAGACATCTGCATCATCAGGACCCGTCGCTGACTCCGTGAAAATACTGAGTTTGCGCTCCAAGTTCTCGACACTGTCAAGAGTGAGAACAAGAACAGTCCGTCATCTAGACAGCACTGACAGCTTCCGTATCCGCTCGGCCCGTGCTTCGGATTTCTGGCAAGGTGAATCATGACTGCAGCAAGGCGTCGAAACAGGCCGACCTACCTCCGCACTGAGTTTCCTCTCCTTTTCTTCTCTCCGTGCTTTCTCCTCTTCCGTGAGTATCTCTTTGCCCTTGGCGTCGCGTTTCACCTCTTTACCATCCGCCGCTTCTGCTTCGTCCGCTTCCTGCAGCGCCGTCTTCATGTCTCTAGCCAAACTAATCTGACCGATGATAGGCAAGAAACGTTCACCGCCAAATATCGCGCTGAACACTTCCTCAGGATCAACGAAACCCCCTTCGGGCGCACTCTCCTTTGGACCAAACTCGTTGTACTTTTTACGAAGGGCAGGATCTGAGAGTGTCTGGTAAGCAATAGCGATCTCCTTGAACCGTTCCTCTGCATGTGGATCGTCCGGATTCTTGTCAGGATGGTGTTTGATGGCGAGTCGTCCTGCACGTCCGTGTGGAGTGAGAATTGTGTAGGTAAAAAAAAAAGGAACACTTGCGATAAGCTTTCTTGATGTCCTCCGTGGATGCATCTATCGGAACACCGAGGAGATCGTAGTACCCGGTTTCCAAGGGTTTCTCTTGTGTACCGATCTTTCGGCCCTTGCGTGACGGGGCAGATGTGGAGTGTGAACCGTTTGGTGTATGCAGTGTGGAGGAGGTGGATACACCCGGTGGCAGTTGCACTGGATAGAATCCGTGTTGGTATACGGTCTGACATTGGGCGCATCGAACGCGCAGCAGTGTTCCCTGTGGGGGTATCGGCGAGGGTACGGGAAACTCCAACGAAGCACTACATGAGCCGCACTGAGAACGTATATGAGGACTGTATGGCCGTGAAGATAGTACGGGATAAGAAGTGCTCATCGTCGTGCACGGACAAGACTCGCGCTCAACACCAAAAAGAGCATATACATGATCACGTGAGTGTAGTGCTGCTCGAGCTGCTCGAGTCGGTTTGCATCAGCCCAACTCGAACAAGCAAAGAAACTATTATTGGGCCAGGGGAAGAGTGCCTTCGATTGGGGGCACTGTGCCTAGTATCCGTATCAACGAGGAACAACAGGCGACCAATGACCTCGTCCCATAGGGCCCGAAATCAAGTGATGGGGAAAGGGTGGGGTGCCTTTCTTTCAGCCGTGCCCGGTCCTTGTACTTACTCTGAACATGTCATTTAAAGTTCTCTCTTGATTATCTATTGTGATTTCATCACTCAGTAAGGTGCGTGATGCGGCGCGCATCCAATGTCGCAGAATTGTCCGTGGTTCGGATGGACCTGATGGTGCTCGGGTACAAGTTTGACCACGTCCTGTGTTCAACTGAGACGACGCATCTGTCCGTCGGTTGATGGAGCTTGCAAAGCAGTATTTGTCCCGAGATCAACATCATAGAGCGATTTTACTTGATCCCCGCTGCACCGTCCCTTGACCGCAGGCCAACGTCATGATAAATCAGATAGGAATAACTCGGGATAAATCAAAATCCCTGTCTCATCACGTTCGAACCATGTGGTCATGTAGCCTTACCGCCAAATGAACATATGATGTTGATGATTTTTCCAGACGGAGATGATAGCCCAATGAGATATAACAGGTCCGTATGGCGCGGTGTTGCTATATTCATTGACAATGCACGCATGCCTCACAGCCAAATTGGGAAGAAAGGACAAAGGCAAGGGCTTGTCAGCACTGCGGGTCATCGCATGGTTTCTTCCGTTTTCATTAATTCCCGCAGTCAAATGAACTTCTAGTTACTGGCATGGCCACTGTGGCAGGTGGGGTAAGACCGTGCAAAACTGGCGGGGTTTGGTCGGAACGGCGGCGGGTGTGTCCGAGGGAAACACCCAACCGCATGCTGGGTCCTCCACTCATGAAAGGTGACCTAGCGACTGCATCGATCTCGGCCTGGTTATCGTTGCTGTGAAGAAAGCGTTGCGCCTTTATCCGTGTAGAAACTCCGGATACACGAGTCAGGGCGTCTAAGAATATGCCCCTTTTGACAGGTTGAGCTGAGCTCGACTGGGGGTGACACTATCAATGAAAAGCGACCTAACTATGCACCCTCAAACATACGGTCGGTGCGTGGCAGAATCCGCGTTCAATACTTTTATGTATAAGTCCATTGCCGATAGGAAATTTTACTTGAAGCTGCGAATCAACTTGCAAATGATGACATTTTGTTCCTAATAAAACGTGGATGCTCTTCCGGAGCTTTTCACCGACCAAGGCTAATTTAGCAATATGGCAGCCTACGATATTACCTCTGGTATGTCTTACCTAACAGAGACTGAAACGAAATTAAGAGTGTTAGAAGGCCCTAAACTTGAGTATCTTCCAAGTTCCTGCAGAAAAGGAACACCTAGATTTTACTCCGCGACACGATCGTGGCCTAGACTGACGATATTCAAGTTATCTGAAATTGGAAGGTAAAATGCTGCACAAAGGGCAGAGATGAAAGCACTCGCAGGACATCCGAGACAAGCGATTTCCCAGTGGAACTTCAACACAATTTAGTACATCAAGCGCAAGTCACAGTGAGGCTCATGACTATACAGTATCTGGCATGTGACGGTGTACTTTGCTTGAACAAACTGGTAACAATCAGATGATGTTAATGGTTATTCCCAGGCCTGGATTCGCCATAGCTTAGGCGGCCGTTGTGCTTGTCGAAAAAAAAAATCGTTGTTGGCACCAACCCAGATTCAAACAATAACTCTGTCCCCATCATTCGCTGCAAGACATGCAGCTTTTCTTCTCAGCCCTGTTCGTCCTTGCGGGACTCCTTTGCCTGTCTCTACCCAGTGATGCATTGGATGGTCGCAATGCAATTATAGACTTGCGGGCAAATCAGGACAAAATTATGGAAGGTTATGGTGGCAAGGTTTTCGCACTGTCTTGACATTCAGAATTTTTGATTCCCATCAGATACTGCTACCATAGAACCTGGTTTGCGGGCATGTGAGTGCTATGTAGTATAGGTCAACAATACACGCTCATGTCTTCTCAGCCCTCCTAAGCTCGTCTTACAAAGTTTTTGATGGTCCTAAAAGTACTGTGCCGACCGACCCGTCTTTCATCCCACTCACATTGTGCGGGCAGATGCCTACACAGGCGCACTCGAAAGGTTTACGAGACCCAAGCGGTCCACTTCTGACTTCTGGGAGGAGGCGAAGAAAATGGAGCAAACCCTGTTGGTCTATGTTCCTCGCCTCCTGAAGGAGGCAGAGAAATTCTTCAAGTCCACTGCATTTACTGACATCCCACATACTATGGAAAATATTCTCCTTGCTACTGCCACATTTCGTAGCAGCATCCAAGACGCTCTGGATACTCACCATATCACTATGGATGCGTTGACTCAGGAACTTGAAGCTGTTTTCATGGAGATTGTGCACGAATTGGAAAATATCCCACATCCAGGCAAGGCACCCGGGCATGCAGAACGGAGCCAAATGGTGAACAAGGTCCTCGATGACACTGGGTTGGCTCTCCTTGACCTTGGTACTCGCTATGGAATCGAAGAAGACATTATTACAACTTACATAGGTGCCTTGAGACCACATGTGCATGCACTTATGGTCGCAGTTGGTGTGTTGGTGTCGCTGTTTGCGATGGAAACAGATTTGCTAACCCATCACATAGGTGATATCAATGAACAGCATCCGGAACTTCTTCCCACACTCATGTTTAGTGTTGTCGCCTTGTTCATTCCTGAACAGTGGATACTGCGGCCCTTCCTGAGCATCTTTGGCTTTGGGCCAGCAGGGCCCATGAAAGGTGCTTGAAAATCCCATTGTCAGAGATTTCAAGGTTAAATTGATACTGTAGGTTCGACTGCCGCTTGGATGCAAAGGTTTTTCTGGGGCGCTGAGGTGAAAGCCGGTAGTTGGTTTTCTTTTCTCCAGGCCGCTGGAATGGGTGTGATCCCAAAGTGGGCTGGGACTGTCATTAAAGCACCACTTGTCATTGGGGGTATGTTGGCAGCTCTCTTTCCCTGCTTTTATCGTCGATAGTTATTGTGTAACCCCTTTTTGGTCTGTTGTTCGTATTCCTCTCAGGCTGAGTTGATGAAGCATGTGGATAGTACACCAAACAGATATTGGTGGTGTCAATTCTGATGGTAATTAGGAAAGCAATTTGTCTGTATATCGAGGTATCCCTTGTTTGTGATTACTGTACCATAAAAATAGAAACTTTCATTCGTGTTGCAGCTTTCCTTTTATGGTAATTGTTACATAAGTTTAGAGGAGCACATTTGATTTGCTACTACCAGTCTGCTAGTTTATTGGTGTGTGTGACAGAGAGAAGTAGCATTAGATGGATTACAAGCACTAGTGCATAGGCCATATTAGGAGGTTATAGATCTGTGTTTGCTACTCACATCTTCATAGATGAGATACCAATGCCTCAAGGTGAAACAGGATCCCTCCAATGCTGAACAAGGAGGTAGACCTGTGGTGAAGTCATTAACTAACTGACTCTGAACAGATACATGGTAACCCAGCAAAGGGCTCTGGGCAAGGGTAATAAAGATATATGGATAGCTACCAAAGGGATGAACTAGCCACAGCCAGTCCCCTATAGACAGTTGTTAGATTACCAAGCACGTGTGTGGCCACATCCGGACCGAACTCAAGCAAGACATGCACACGCGAACGTACGATACCAGGTCGTATGACCATTCGTAACTTAGATACTTTGACTGATTGAATAGTTGATTGACTTTCTGACTGATAAAACATAGTTACAAACTTTTGTTTCATGTAGCACATCAGTGCCTTGTTGCCAGCACTTATAGTATTTAGTAGGCTCGTATAGTGCTTGTAAACCTCAGTCCGTTGTCTCTTCTACATGACTGAGGTATGTTCACTCGAGATTATCTTATCTGTCTCTTAGCTTACCAGACTGTAGTATGACTACACAGGTAACCTAATATTAGTCCGTTGTCTCTTCTACGTGACTGAGTACGACTACATAGCCGTGCACCTTCCTCTTCTCGCTGCTCATTTCCCACAGATTATGAGCCCTGACTCTGCAAATTGATCAGGAATTACCGCTTTTGTCAACATGACCACAGCCACTATCACTACTGACACCTTGCCGAGCAACGTACCCAAGCTCGATGTAAAAGGCACAAATTGGGCCATATTCAATTTCAGGTTCCAAGTAGCAGTTGAGGCCAAAGAGCTATGGGGCCACTTTGATGGGACAACCAAGAATCCTAATTACACAGCTACTCAATCTGCAGCCCTCACAGACGAGCAGATCACGGCAAATGCGAAATGGCTTAAAGACGAGCAAATGGCCAAGCATCTTCTCACGCAGCGAATCCCGGACTCCACCGCACTGAAGGTGCAACGGCAATTGACGGTTGCCAAGATATGGTCAAATATAGTAACGGAATATACCCAAAAGGGGGCTTACACCTAAACTGACCTGCACACGCAGTTTTTGGAATCTCAGTTGCCTAAAGGAGGTGACGTATGGTAGTTCCTAGATGGACTGTGGACTAAGTGGGAAGAATTATCCACTGTTGGCGTAGCTATTGACGAGAAAGATTACCAATCCACAATTATCAAATCACTCCCAAATTCGCTCGCCAATTTCACCTCAAGTCAGCTTACAGCCACCCGCTTATTCAGCTCGACCAAAACGCTGGAACCGGACACGCTTATTTCCATAATTGCCAAAGAAGCCGATCGCCAGAAGGCGAAATACCCACC
>JBBPKO010000123.1:6226-33611 GCA_038089295.1 Xerocomus amazonicus
CCGCCCGACGATCGTAAACGTACCAAATGTTGGCCAATACTACACAACCTATTGCGCCTCAGAATATGGAACATGCACAAGAAATTTATTTACCTTGAGGAATATCATACCCTTCATAACTGTCATTACGAATTGTGTAATGCGGCAAGCCTGTCAACAAAATTGATTAACACAGATGGATGCACTCGTATCATATCCAACCCTCACCCAGTGGAAACACAGGATGCCATCTCAGCGTCTCGCGCAAAACTGCGTCCACGTAGGGCAATGATGACCTGTCTTCGAAATTGGGTAATCTATGCGTTCCTATAACAGCATCAATTTCTCTCTGAGCGCGCCCCTGAACCTCTGGGTAACACATCATCGCCAAGACGAATATAATCAAGGTGGATGCTGTCTATAAACCTGTCCATGAGATTGCACGTTGAGGCAACCAGAAAGCATACTGTCTCGACACCAGCTTTATGTCCCACGTCAATGAATGCAGAAACGGCACCAATCAATGACTGACCGATGAAAGCTGTTGCAGAAGAAGACTTCAGTGCAAGTTCAAAGCTTTCGGAATTGACTCCTTGGAAATGTTTTAGGGACTCAGATATCATGCATGGCCTAGAGATACAAGATACCTGACGTACAACATGAAGGACGTCGGACAAGGAAGAGATGAACGAATCCTTACCGTACGGTCACGAGCATAAGAAAACGGCACGTCCACCATAACTCGTCCATCGCTTTTTGCTTGCATAGCCACGCATTTCAAAGTAGCACCAGGGAACCAGGCGGGGACCTTTAGCACTGAGAATGACTGTCAACAGGGATGAACCTCAAATAAATATATAATGAAATAAAAACCGACGGAAAGGGAAGGCCTCCAAAACTACAGCAGTCAAAGGTCCTGCCACCCTCAAAAATCCCCTAATTGCCTTCTCTGCCGCTAGTACAACCGGATCGCCGTCTGGAACAGTGTCGTAATCATAAACAGCTGCCATGATTACCGCAGAAGCATAACTGTATACGTAACATTGGCGATTCTCAGTATCTCATTTAGAACAAAGAGCTAACGTCCGGGAAGGAAACTCACAGTTCAATTTTCCGTTGATAATGTTCTGGAGAACCCAAGATGCCCATTAATAATCCGCGAACTTTCCGTAAGTGGATAGGAGAATAATCCCTCGTAGCATCGGCACAAAACGACTGATGGAACAATCTTCGATGGAGTCGCCATTCCTCCCCGTACTGAAGCAGTGCGGTATTGAACTCGGACCCAACCCTGGGCACTTAATTGGTAAAATACAGGTGAATCTAGCGTACTCGACCCACTCTTTGTGAACCGTGACCGGAGGTCGACCAGAGTAGATGCCTGATCGTCGTTCGAGTAGTTCCTTTGCGACACTGGTGGTCTGAATCACAAGAACCCGTCTTCCAAAGAGAGTGCAATAAACAAGGTGCCCTGGAACACAAATGATTGTTGGTGCATTCTGTATAAGCGCGACACGGACCATATGACGACCCCCAATGAGTAAATGTGATCCAAGGTTCGGACGAGTTGATCTCGAGGGCACTGCCGATGAAGGGCAAACCCTTCGGGCCAGAGGGAAGGTTCAATAGACGACGACAATTGCGTCTTGCATGACTAGCAAAGAAAAGCGCAGAGATAGCAAAGATGAAGCAAAACGCAAAAGCGAACGTCGACGACATTTACTATTGTCTGTCCCACTACAAAGCCATCGGGCCTATATACCCTAGAATTCACAGTCAAGGTTTCGGTATTCATTTTGGAAACACGTCAGCAACCTGAAAGATGGGGTTTTCTATTTACCGTGGCAGTGATGTGACACCGTCGATTGGCATGTCGGGTCCGAAATTTTAGCCCAATTAACGAGATCAAACGCTATAATGGTAAAAAGAAGCAAGCCGAAATTGGTAGCCGAGCACTGCCCAATCATACCGGGTGGTCCGTCCTCCAAACTACCGTGAAATAGAGGAAAGGGTATTTGCAAGTAAACATAGATGCGAACAAGCGGGCGCACCAGCAAGGTATTCAAACGGGTGGGTAATTAGGCGATCGCAGCAGCATGCGAGTGGACAGCTGGGCGGCATTATAGGCCAGCGTGTGAGCAGCTGGCCGCGGTCAGACTGGTCAAACTGGGTGGCCATGTGATGTGAGGTAGCCCTGAAACGCCTCGCGCTCTCCATTGATGATTTGTTCTCCCTCGATCTGCGTTCTTGATTTTATTTTGGTGAATTCATATTAAAATGTATATGTGAGTGCTCAGTTGGACGACAGTGGATCGTATAGAGATATCGGCTTGGCAGAGCTGATGTGTACTGTCAAGCACGTCTTCCTGTTGGATTACCAAGCGCGCGTGCGGCCACATCTGGACCGGACTCAACCGAGGCGCGCGTCGTACTCGACTGCGTGACACAATCAACGCATGACCCTCGTAGCATAGGTCCCTTTGGATATACCTACATTCCGACCGATGCAAGTTCCATACATAGTTTCATATCCTTGTTTTACCCTGCACATCAGTGCCTTGTTGCTAGTCTTCTTAGTACTTAAGAAACTCGAATAGTGTTCGTATACCTCAGTCCGTTTTATCTTGCCCGACTAAGTGTTATCCACTTTAGCCGCGCGCCTTCCCAATTTAGCTGCTCATTTCCTTCACTTCCGGCATCCTAGCACCCCTACAGTTTGAACGTACGGCGGTATGGTAAGACGTGTCAGACGCATTTTTCACCACATCAGGAATTTTACAAGTGTCTATTTTGAGCTTATGTGGACTTATCTGAGCTTATTCATGCTCGTCGAGCGCTCAACGCTAAGCACGGCAAGCCAAAATAGCCAGCTAAGAACCTGTTCGACAACTTGCTACTTCGGCTACTACATCGGCTGTTACATCGGCTAGTCCCTAAGCGGTGTAAGTGAAGTGGTGTGTAAGTGAAGCTGCCAGGGTTTCACGGCCAGCCGTGCCGGAATTGCGGCGCTTGAACTCTCCCTTTTCAACTTGCCCACGGCAAACCAGTCTCAGAGCCAGTTTGACAATCAAGGATGGGCTACTACATCAGCTATAGGGGTTGTACTACATCAGAAATGAAGGGGTGACTGTAATGCCAATAAAGTCAGACTCAAATTCAGACTGCAACTCTACACATGACTGATTTTTTGTGGGCAAGCTGAGAAGGGAGGGTTCGAGCGCCGCAATTCCGGCACGGCTGGCCGTGAAACCCTGGCAGCTTCACTTACGCACCACTTAGGTCACTTACACCGCTTAGGGACTAGCCGATGTAGCAGCCGATGTAGTAGCCGAAGTAGCAAGTTGTCGAACAGGCTCTAAGCTGGCTATTTTGGCTTGCCGTGCTTGGCGTTGAGCGCTCGACGAGCCATGACGAGATAAATAAGCTCAGAACAAGTCCACATAAGCTCAAAATAGATACTTGTAAAATTCCTGATGCACCAGCTGAGTACTAGAGGAACCTTCATTCAAGCTTGCAGGCCATCCGACAGTGTAACCCAACGTTCTCCTGATGTGCCTGTTCAAACGCTCACCTTTTGCCTATCTGCTCACCCGACACGCCCGAGTCAGTTATTCATGCGATGCAAGTCTAGGCCCGTTCACACCGCCTAACGGCATGCGCCACAGCGCCACCTAGGATACGCTTAGTTTCATGTGCGTTTGAGCGAATTGTCCAGCACGACATTGCCGAACGATGGTACAACCTGTTGGAAATCCAAGCGCGGGCGCAGCCACGACCGGCTTCGGAACGGAGTTACTGCCGGAGTGCGCGCGGACGAAAGCGCCACTATCGCGCATCGACGTCATATCGTATGGACGAACTTCGTAGGATTGTCCCGTATGTTGTTTCACTCGTATTCCAGTGTTGTGCCGGGTATTCGGATTGCTTTCCAAGGCCGAATATCACGCTCTAGTTAGTGCATTTTGCAGTATATAAGTTGTATAGTTCGTAGTGGAACACCTCAGTCCGTTGCATCACGCGCACGACTGAGGTGAGTTTACTGATCATTTACTATATACATAATCTCTCTAGGTGAATATTAATAGTCCGTTGCATCACGCGCACGACTGAGATTATCTTTAGTCGTGGCACCTTCCCGATCGAGTAACCTGTTTTCCCACACAACCTCCCACTTTAGTTGTGTTTGTCAGCCATGTAGCAACCCGCACTGATGGAAGAGTTAATAATATTGGATACGGGCCGGCGTGAGTGCGCGGTTCACGCCAGACGGGCGAAAAACCAAGTTGTGCTACTGATGGTATGATCATATAAGTTGTATGATGTCAGAGTGCGGACCGCAACAGAAAATACTCTCACCACAATCAGCTATTCCAGTGTATGGCTAAACGTTTTCTAGCAGACCAAATCACTGTAAGAAGTATAAGCTGTATGTCATAAGTTGTTTCCCCAATTGGCTGACCTAACATGATGCGCGGCATTATTATTTCTGTCCCATGGTATCCACGACAAGTGGGGCATGACACGTTTGAGGAGACGCCGTCAGTAAAGGTTGCTGACGACATGCCACTCCAACGTCCTACAGGACTTGTGAAACATACTAACAAGTGTGGCAGGTGCTACCGATGAACGTCAGTCTTTCAAGCTTCCTCAGATCAGCGAGAACTTGGAAATACTCCCCTCGAGCGTCCAATGGTTAAGAGTCCAATCATCCGACAAGCCAAAATGCAGTTTTCGCTTAGAAGTACTTTTATAAAACTGCATAGGATGACGGTGGTTTTTCGACAGTCACCGTCCGTATCTTCGTTGACATCTTCTTCGTCCACCCCAAATTGAAATGAACTGTTTCAGCTGATCAAGTTTTTAGTTTTCTGTCAGGCTTTGACCAAATCAGTATCTGTTTCCGGCCCGTGTCAAGGTTCAACGTATTGATGGGCATCCTCGAAGGGTAGTGCGCATAGACAACTGAACTATCGGGGTTCGGATTAGTTTGCACCACACCGTTCGTCACCCGTGTCCGCGCCATTATAGGAGATTTCAGCCGCCTATCCGGCGATTGCTGCGGTATGCCACTGCTTTATTCCCTGAAAGGATCACTCTACCATTCATCACCGGGGTGATGAGGTGTTGGCTTAGTTAGAACAGCGTAGATTCTTCTTCGTGCCGTGCCAACCGGACAAATCGATCCCGAACAGAACGGTCCTACTCGCTCTTGTGCGAGACCGAAACCGGAGGACCACCAGGTGAGAGAACCCTATCAGGGCCAGTCGTGCAGGGAGTTTTCCCGTCGCCCCCTGTAATTGAAAGGGACTCGCAAAAAAAGTGCTATTAACTTTTTGTTGATACGTTCGTTTTGCGGGCACACACCAGCCTGCAGCTTCGCTGGAAGGCGTCGACGCAAAAAATATCTCCGGGCTGGGACGTTAGGGCGGATCGTTTTAGGTGTCCTTCCATTCCATCCATCTGTTGTCCCGAGGTGACTCGCAGGCGGCATTTTCTCGAGTCATTTCTCATACCATCCGAAGTGCTACGCACCGCATCGTTCGAACTTTGCAGGAGCGCTACGTTTAATCCAGAGAATTACGACCACATGCAGACGGTGTTGGGACGGGGGTTCGCATTGAACGTCACATTCGGACATCCGGATGTAGTCGCCCATTTGGAGGCAGGCACCACGAGCCATTTATGTGTCTGCCTTTCGAAGGCAGTGGATCGTCGTTGGCAGTTTACAAACCATCTGCTCGAAACCCTCCTGTCACAAGTTCCCGCGAACGATCATCGTGCTGACTCCAAGTCGCAGACTGCCTTGATAATCTTTCTGAATGCAGTCAATCGATCAACATGGCGGACGTCATAACTAGCTAGCCGACTCCCGTAGTTTCTATGGAAGGACTTGTATGTCTGTGCATCAACCCAGGAGGGTAACTAAATGTCGCTGGAGTGGGACGACCATGGATTGGACTGCAAGATGATCAGGGTCGTGGATTGGCTCGGATGCACCTTTGGGCCACAGATATGGGACGAGAGGCACCGGAAGGATTGCTGGCTCACGAGACATTCGACGCCGCGTATCTGAACTTTGCGCATTGGGTTTGAATGAACTGTGAAGCGAAGCAGCGCAAAGAACTGGAGTCAGCCTTCTCGTTTCACAAAGCGCCAATCGATTTTGATGATGTACCTCCTAGTCTGGTTGGGTTTCTGTCACCGGGACGAGTGCATCGGTGCTACCAACAACTTCTCGTCGACAAGATGATACTAACCTGTTTCAAGGGCAGCTCCGAAGCTGAGTCGGAGAGGTCACGCATGTCGCAGATCGTTATTGCAGACGAGGCTAGAGAATTGAGCAGCTCAAAACGTCCCTGTACATCATCACCTCCAGAAGTGAGTTCTTGGTAGAAGCGTTAGCACGCTCCCAGGACATACCTGAGTCGAAGAAGCCTCCTACCACGCAGGTGGAATTCGGAAGCACTTCGACACCCGAACATATATACATTGGGGGCGGTGGAAGGTCATCCGGAATCTGACGCAGATCCCTTTGACATGTCGATAACAATCGGATGTGCTTTGAGATAACTTGCTTTGAGATAACTGTGCATGTTGTATTGTGACACTCATTCCTAGGACTAGAAACAGGAAGTACTAACCGTTGCAACACCCCTCCGCTCACATCGCGATGCCTCCTCAGAGGTCGAGCGTTGTTCGGGTTAAATGGAGGTTCTCTGAGGACGAGACCAAGATTGACGTGCCAGGAGGGGTTTAATGTCTGTTGGCTATTTGATCCAGTTTCCAGGACTGCGGAGCCATGGTAACCGACCCCAGAATCAGGATGATTTCGAGGGCAATTTCCTAATGTCCAGACATTCATGAATAGCTAGTTGGTCTCCCGGGAGGGAACATTGGCCGATTAATCGATTACTCACCAAGTTTCGTTCGAGATTGCACTAGATCTTGTGTGCTCCCGAACCTTGTGCTATTATGTCCCTTTTCTCACTTGTCCGCTGGTACTCGAGACATATATCTGAACGATGTCTCAATGCCTTGGGAATTCAAGCGTGGGTGGGCTGACTGTGGTGGTAGCGAGAGTGTGTCTAAAAGAAGTCGCAGTGTCACTGCAAAACCCAACGTCATTGGCCAAGCTCGACGCATATATTTTTGGTCAGCTCCGGATATTTGGCCACCATGGCGATGGTCACTTCTCAGGTGTCTGCCGCACAAGCGATCGGCGAGTACCTCCAATCACCCGACGACCTCGTCAAAGTTGCGGCTTTCCGCAAAAAGCTCGAGAAAGAAAAGGCGTCTATCGATGCCAGACTCAAAAGCGGCGTCAAGGAACAACTCGACGCTACACGCGAGGGACTCAAGAAACTCCTAAGCACGAGGAGCAATGTCCAAGTCCTCAAGGAAGAGATGCATACCATTGACAGGCTGTTCAGAGATCCACAGAACAACGTGTCGACGTTTGACCAGATCAGTCGTGTACGCTGGCATTTGAACTAGGATGGACGAACTGAGCAC
This sequence comes from Xerocomus amazonicus, assembly GCA_038089295.1. Classification (NCBI taxonomy): domain Eukaryota; kingdom Fungi; phylum Basidiomycota; class Agaricomycetes; order Boletales; family Boletaceae; genus Xerocomus; species Xerocomus amazonicus. Next base: position 13,718 of record JBBPKO010000123.1, read on the forward strand.
CAGCGTCTCCGTACTTAGGTCTCCATGGTACACCGGAACTTTGAGCAGACGGAAGAAATGGTGAACAACCTTTTAGAGATGAACTCCAAGCTTGACATACTCGAAGAGATGCTCCACAGGGACAGCCACGAGCTCGTCGGTGCTGCCCCCAACCTACTCCATATCCACTTTCAAATCAACCATCTCGAAACGTTTCGAAACGACACGATGCACCAAGCAAAGCAGGCCTCTGCCGCATCTCGCCAAAAGCTGGTCCAAATGTTCGCAAGACTGTCTCAATTAATAATAGACTTTGAGTCCTATCTTATGGATTTGTCGCGGAACATTCTCCCGCTCGTTCGCGCGGGGTACCCAGACGTCGTCGTCAAGCTCGTCAAGATAGCAGAGTTTGAAGGAGAAGAAGATGAAAAGGCACGTTTACGAACATTTTCCTGGGGCGATCACCCATTAACGTAGGCATCTTCAGGCAATTGCTATTCGTCTTGTCAAGAAAGCTGCCAAGATGGATGCTGCTTCTAAATTCAAGTCCATGCAGGCCAACGCCCGTGTCATCAAACATTATCACTCCAAAATCACCCGAGTCATCAGCGAGAGTATTCAATCCGCATTCGAATACAGTTATGAGCGCTATCGTCGGGATCCAAGCGCGTTCTTGGACAATCTCGGCTGGATATATCAGGACCTCATCCGTATCGAGAGTGATGTCGTCCCTTGCTTCCCACCCAGCTACGATATGTATGCGTTTTACGTCAAAGAGTATCACAAGAATCTGAACACGACGCTTCAACGTCTCGTTGGCTCGGAACCTGAGGCTAGCATTCTTCTACACCTCCACGCGTGGCTGAAAGAATACAAGAAAAGCATGCAGGAGCTCAACGTCCCTCCTGAGCTTATCGATCCACCACTCCTCAATGGCGAAGAACAAAGCCTGATTGAAGATTACCTCAAACTTATCGTAAGGAAGCTCGACGAGTGGTCTTCCAATATTATGAAGACCGAGATCCAGGAATTTGCGACGCGGTCGATGCAACCAGAGGCGGACAGCGATGGCCTTTACGGAACCCAGGGTACCATCATCTTATTCCAGATGGTGAACCAGCAGATCGAAGCGGCGATGGAAAGTGGTCAAGGTGCTATCCTCGCTCGTGTAGTGGGGGAGATCAGCCGAGTCATGCGGGGGATACAGGATCAGTGGACCAAGGTGGTAGAGACAGAGTTCAAGAAGCAGATCGAGAAACCGGAAGAGGTCGTCGCTGGCCTAGCCGAGTATTGCCTCGCTCTTGCCAACGATCAAATCAAGTCCGCGGACAACACTGAGGCACTGCTCAGCAAACTAGAACCGCTCGTGTCTGAAAAGTACAGAGTTCCTATCAACGAAAAGCTGAATGAAGCCATCGACGGCAATTTGGACGTAGCCAAGAAATGCATACAAACTTTTGTAGGGATCATCTTCAACGACCTCAAACCGGCCACGAAGCAGCTCTTCCAAACCGCTTGGTATGACGGTATCGTAGAGCAGATCGTCGTGACGATGAAGGATTACACATCCGACCAGCAGTTCGTCAAGCCCCTCTTATTCGAGTTGTTAGTAGAAGATCTCCTCGAAACTTTCCTTGTCACATACCTCACCGCCCTCGCGAATTCGCCCAAACTACGTCTCCCCGCAGCAACGGAGCGCATTAAGACAGACATCAGCGCTGCATATGCATTCTTTGGCGACTTCAAGCCAGATAAAGAATTGGAGAAATACTTTGAGGTTATGGAGCATGTACTCGCGATGCTAGAAGCATCCAAGAATATGGCGTTCTTGTCTTTTTGGGCGTTTGCCAAAGTGCACGGACCATGCATACCATTTGTAGAAGGCTTGATGAAGGCGAGGGGGGATCTCGATCGAGGAGCGGTGAGCGAGGTCATGGACGCCATCAAACGCAAGGTAAAGGAGGAGGGACTGACGGATCGTAAGCTTCTTTACTTGTGCAGCATTTTTCATTGCGACGCTCATGATCTCCTTATAGCGTCGGAGCCAACCATTATGAAGAAAATCGTCGTTCAGAGCGGTATATCCCGTTTCCTGCGGACATGAACAACGGACTTTCTGGCTTCTATTTCTTGTACGTCTACCTGTTATTGCGTGAGAGCCATCCATGTAAAGCACATGCGCATTGTGCGCCCATCAACTGATTTCTACGCTCTTTCTTTCATGAAGTCGAGAAGAGAACTTGCCTCGCAGTGTCGCTTGTCACGTGACATCGTATATCTCAAAACAAGCCGATGGTGCAGCAGACGAAAAAATCAGTGATCACAACTCCCATGGCCTCTGTTCTGTTGAGCACATCGGTGTTATTAAAGCGAACGACACTCACGGAACCTCTTGAGGGATTCGACACTTTGTTATGGCAACACCCACGTATAGTTCATAGTTTCCCTATTAAACAGAATGAAATGAATAATACTCTGAAACATCACATGAATGTCTTACTCGAATATTCAAAATATTCAAAGCCCATTGATTTGGGAAACTATGGATGATCAGATATTTGATGAGACTGACGAAACATGATACGCTACTACCGTAGAGGATAATCCAGTTTGGTAGATGCAAGATGCGCTTGCCAATGTAATCAAGGGGCCTATTCTCTTTCTCCACAGCGGTTGTGGCAGAAGCAAATAAGCCGATCTGAGTTAAGCGCTAAGCCGTGATGATTGTGCTTGTGCGTGACGGTCGCACTGTCTTATCTTATCTAACCTCCTTGCGTAAGCCTCACAACACACGACCACTGCCACGGTGTCTCCCGGAAAGGACATGCATCGTCTTGGAGGCGTCGGTCTAGCAGCATTCGAACGACAACTAGAATCACAACGTTCGTTCGCGACGCTCTCATCAGAGCTGTCAAAAGCACAAGTCGATCATCTCCAGTCACAGTTCACTCAATTCCGCACCGCTCTCACTCATTTCGCTAAGACGCACCGTGACTCCATACGGGGCGATCCGAAGTTCCGTCATGAATTTCAACGCATGTGCGCCTCTATCGGCGTCGACCCACTCGCAGGGCCTAGGAGAGGGGGTTGGTGGGCGGAACTGCTTGGGATGGGAGACTGGCAGTACGAGCTGGGTGTTCAGATAGTGGATGTCTGCGTGAGCACGCGGGAACGCAACGGGGGTCTCATCGACATGGAAGAGTTAGTCAGGATGGTCAGCAGACTCCGAGGTGTCGAGAGTGGGGTGATAACTGAAGAGGACGTCCTCCAAAGTATCAAGACGCTTCAACCGCTCGGTGCCGGTTATGAAGTGATCGATATTGGGGGGAGGAAGATGGTCCGGAGTGTGGTGAAAGAATTAGATGAAGATCAGAGTATTATTCTTGCAGAGGCGCAGGCGGAAGGTGGGAGGATCGTTGAGGAGATTCTAGTGAGGCGGCGCGGGTGGACACACGAACGAGCCAAAGCCGCACTGGAAAACATGCTACTTCGCGATGGGCTTTCTTGGGTCGATGACCAGGATGAACATTGTGGAAGGGCTTACTGGGTCCCATCTGCGATGCGTTGGGGTGACGAATAGATCCCTTTGTCATTCCCAGTTTGTGTCCCTGGGCTCTAGGAGCTCTCAAGCACCCAACATCATACCAACATTCAAATCAAATATTCAATCTTGGTCTCGTCCCTGGAGAACGTCCATTCACCTCGAATGATACGGGGTATACACCAACCCCACCATGCGAACGAACAGGCAACGCAATAATCGGTACTTCTTGTTCCTGGTTCCAGGAATATTGTATAAACACGGTTATCCTACAGCACAACTAATTTCTATTGTCATGTCAAAGGAATCTGCGTCAGATTCAGCATGGTCTTCATTCACTGCCAATGCATCTGTTCAGGCGTCGATGTTCCGAATTCCATCTACGTACTCGGGTAATCTTTACAGGGGCCCCTCGTCTCAAGAATCCGCTGTACCTGCGCAAACCTTTGAAGCATATCCATGAACTTTGAATAGTCGACCAAAAATGGATGTGTCATCAGATTGTTGCCCGCACCACAGATCCACAGCAGGCATTGGTCACCGATACGCTTTGGGAAGGTGACAGAGAATTATCCGAGGTCAGTCATGACGGTGATGTACGAAGGTGTGCCAACACTTTTACCATTCCGAGTCGGAAATTCACCCTCGCGGGCGAACGCGTAGGGAGGGTTCCGAGCTGCTCGATTTTCTAGCCTTGTCTGAATGAAGATTTCCGACATGCGTGACTTTACCGATCCAGCTCCAGTGTCACCCTCGGGTATCGCCTTGTTGATGAGAGGTTGTTGGCACTTGTCCTGTGCCAATGATGCAGTGTAAACTCGCATAGACTGGAAAGCACATCGTCAAAATCGATCGGTGTTTTGTGAAACGAGAAGTCTAGCTCTAGTTCCCTGCATTGCTTACGTTCACTGATCTCTGCATTCATGTGCATCCGCTGTGAAAAGTTCAGATACACGTCCTTGAATGTCTTGCGAGCAAGCACTGCCGCCGGTTTCCTCTCGTTCCATACCCGTGGTCCAACGATGAATTTGAGCCAATTCACACCCTGATTCCTTCCGGTCCAACACTCATCCCACTCCAGCGACTTTTCGCTATCGTGTTTCAGGGTTGAAGCACGGACATGCAAGTCCTTCCCTTGAAGCTACAGGAGTCAGCTAGCTAGTCACCAAGTTCTCTCATGTCGATCGTGCCCCAATTGACTGCATTCACATGGATCATCAAGGCTGTGTGCAATTTGGAGAAATCGTTTGCGGAAACGTGCGACAAAAGCGGTTCGGGAAGATAGTTTGTAAACCCGCCAGGACATCTGAACACGACGTTCAATGCGAATCGTTGCCCCAACACTGCCAGCGTGCAATCGCGGTATTCTGGATTTCGCAGAGTTCGAATGATGTGGCGCGTAGCGCTTCGGGCGGTGTAAGTACTGGCTCGAGAGAATGCCATCTGCGAGTCAGCTTCAGGACAATAGATGTGATGGAACGCAAGGGGACCTACAACGGTCTGTCGTAGTCCACAATGTGTCTCAGTCTAGGGATATTTTTCTGCATCAACATCTCCCAGTCGTCAGAATAACTTGAAGGAGCTAAATTCGAATAAGCATGCTGGAACTCACTCATTCGCTTGTTCAAGTCGCAGGTAGAAACGCTCATTCGTTACGTGGATGTGATTTCGTGGGCCTGTTCCCACGCACATGGAGCGTTCACTGTCAAGGCGGGTGCTCGGTCGGATTTCACGTCAACGAAAAGCGCTTCATCGAACGTTCGCGACCGAATCAATACAGGACAAAGACGTGGTAATAGTCGGAGGTGGACCAGTCGGCTTGGCCTTGGCTAGTGCACTGGGCAAGTCCGTGATGGTATTTCGGGATTTTTCATATGTTCATCGAAAGGACAGGATCAAACCCACTCATTCGCGAGTCTGTCAAGGTTGCGCTCATCGATGCTGGGGACCTATCTAAAATTCGTGACTGGTCAATTCCAGCCGACACCTTTTCGAACCGCGTCAGCTCGATCACAAACTCTTCAAGGACCTTTCTAAAGAGTCAGAATTTGTCACATGTCGGAAAACCTCTCATTAATTCTGTGTAGGCACAGGTGCATGGGCATATGTCGACGAATCTCGAACCAGTCCCATACGAGAGATGCAGGTGGGTCGAGTCTAACCGTGCTTGTATCGAATTGATACGACTAACAAAGGTTTGGGATGGGATTTCGGATGCCCGTATCATCTTTGATGCCACAGAACTTCCCTCTACCGCCACTGCTGAGACAAGCGAGATGGCAAGACTAACCGAGAATTTGAACTTACAACGGGCCTTTCTTCGTCACATTGAAAAGCTGGAATGCATTCATTTACTACACGGGGTCAAGGTCGAGTCGATCCAGCGCCAAGCAGGAGGCGATAATGGATGGCCTTTGGTTCACTTATCTGATGGCACGACGATTCGTGCAAGGCTTCTGGTAAGCCCCCATCCGATGCGGTCCACAACCTTTGTAAACTGTTTTCAAGGTAGGTGCAGATGGATTCAATTCACCTGTACGCTCGTATGCCGGGATATCCTGCTATGGATGGTCTTACGAGACACAAGCCATGGTTGCTACGCTCAACCATGCACCTCGAGGTGCATTCGAGAAGCCCAATCATACAGCATATCAAAGGTTCCTTCCAACTGGCCCTATTGCGTTCCTACCTCTCTCTCCAACGGTTTCTTCACTGGTCTGGTCGACTAGACCACGTCATGCAGCAGCGTTATGCAAATCAGAGCCGGCTGTATTGGCTAGTATGATCAACAGTGCATTCCGGCTACCAGACGTGTCGATCCGGTATCTTCATGATCGCATTTTGGAGGCGGACGATGCAGGTGACACCTTTTCGCCTGAAGCGATAAGCGAGGAAATCGCATTCAGGGAGCGATCTCACAACATCTCAAAGTACTCCGCCTACGCCTCTGCAACGTCTGCACTTTCAGGTGGTATCCCCCTAGACGATGCAGACACCGTCCCCCCTCTCGTCAATTCAATTCAGCCGGGTACGATTGCAAGTTTTCCCCTAAGGTGCAGTCACGCGGAGGCGTACCTGGGGGAGGGAGTGGGCAGTCGTGCCGTGTTAGTAGGGGATGCAGCGCACACTATCCACCCCCTCGCTGGGCAAGGACTTAATCTAGGTTTGGGTGACGTCGAATGTCTTGCTCGGTGTATCTCCCAGACATTGAAGCACGGTGGAGATATAGGTCAGTAGTGCCGCTAATTTTGACCCTTCCGGAAGATTCATTTTTCTATCAAGGCTCCTACACCGCCCTCCGTCCCTATGCGAGCGAGCGCTACTTTGAAAACCACAAGGTGATGTCTGCCGTGGACAAACTTCACAAGTTGTATTCGTCAACGCTTGAACCGATCGTCTGGGCACGTTCGGTGGGCCTTGAGGTATTGAACGAACTGGATCCCGTCAAGGCTGCGATTATGATAGATGCGGGAGGAGGTCGGTACACGCGGTCTGGTTGGGACTGGAATTTGCTTGCGCGGGGTGTGGAGGGACTCGCTGCGGGATTAGGCGCAGTAAAGATGTTGAGAGAGAGGATCAGCAGTTCAAGGTTTTTTAGACGATGACGCACCGCACCAATATAATTCGCCCTTCAGGTCTTGCAATATCGGCTATATAATAACATATCAACATTTATAGGGGCAAATGTAAACAAATATAAATAACGCGCCTGCCATTATATCCTTCCTCGAGTCACCGTCCGTCGTCGATTCGTTGAAGCTAAAGTACAATGCAGCCAACGCCAGCGCCATCTTTGCCTCCGAGCTCTCCAGTGCCACCGACGGGACAAACAGTATACCCAACACCACCACAGAACAGAGGGAGTGCCCCTTTCTCGGTCCTTGTAGGTCTCTTCGTGAAATTGTCGATTGAACGCAAGCCAGAACGTCGAAGGCGGCTCCTTAGTGCATGGTTTAATGTACGTCGCAGATATTATTTGCCCATCATCGAATTTGACGCGGCGTAGCACTGGAGGGAACAAGTTGGCCACGACCTTTATCCCGTCCTCCGCCTCATTCTCCCTCAGGCACGTTTCCCGAATACGTGCCCACATAAACATATCTCAAAATTATGCAGAAAGATCGTGAGCGTGCTGTTTATGGCCTGAAGGAGAAGAATCTTGCCAAAACCTACATCAAGCTTATCCCTCTTGGAATGAAAGACCCAGATTCTGTTCGACTCCTCAACTGGAAGAAACCAGCAGGGAGATTTGTATGCACCTCTGACACCGTTATCGATTCTATCTGAGGTTTGTCCCAGTCAGGATCCGGTGATTTCTCCAACGTACTCTACGAAGTAGTGAGCAAGCGCTCTTCCGTTGTCGACGGGTCACTTTCTATTGATGATCTGAATGGGATACTTGACGAGTTATCCAAGAACATGGGTAAACAGTACGCATGCGTTCTACGTGAGGAGAATTACATCAATATTCCGGTGTAGAGACCTTCAGTCCAAGATTCTTCAACGTGTCTACAATCGTTCTACTGCCGAAGAACAGAAATGGATCGTACGCGTCGTTCTTAAAGGTATGATACTTCATTTAAGGATCCCCACTGGTGACGATGTGGGGTTAGATATGGTGATATCGGTCAAGGAAACAACTGTTCTTTCTGTGTTTCATCCAGACGCTGAGGACCTATTCAACACTTGCTCGGACCTGAAGAAGGTGGCCTGGGAGTTGTCAGACCCGACACGCAGGCTCAACCCAGAGGTCTGTTGGTGATAGGTTCATATTAGAGGCGAGGCTTATGGAACAATAGGACAAAGCCGTCCAGTTGTTTAGGACATTCGCTCCTATGCTTTGCAAGCGACCTAAACACAAAATTGAAGAATCCGTCAAGGAAATGCTGGGTCGTACCTTTGTCATTGAGGAAAAACTTGATGGAGAGCGCATGCAAATACACAAGCGTGGTAATGAATATTTCTACTGTTCAAGGTGAGAGCGCAGCTGGCAGAACCAATCTAGTTCTCATCGTCAACGTAGAAAAGGGAAAGATTATACCAGTCTTTATGGCAAGCACGTTGGAGAAGGTAGCCTGACACCCTACATCGATGCAGCGTTTGATGATCGGGTTGAGGAGTATGTACGTGTGACTGCGGACATTTGGATACTCACTGGAGTTTACAGAATAATATTGGACGGTGAAATGTTGGTATGGGATCCTGTGTCAGAGCGAAACTTACCGTTTGGTACTTTGAAAACTGCTGCACTTGGTGCGAGTTCGACTTTTTTTTTGGTTTGGAGATCTTCTTATGTGTCGTGTTAAGCCAAATCCAAACTGGAGCACGATCCAAGGCCGTGTTGTATGTGGCTAAGATTTTTGAACCCGTTTGATTCATACATCCCGTTATTTCAGTCAAGGTATTCGATCTGCTGTACCTCAATGGCATGTCACTCCACAAGAAGCCGCTCAGGTTTCGAAAACGCAATCTACGCGCTTGCATTCAAGCAATTCCTGGACGGATAGAGTTCCTTGTCGAGTTTGAAGGTAAAACTGCGAAGGACGTAAGACAGAGAATGGACCAGATTATGGCTCAAAGAGGAGAGGGCTTGATTCTAAAGCACCCAGACTCTGAATACACATTGAATGGGCGCAACCAGGACTGGATCAAGGTGAAACCAGAGTACATGGTATGCCTTTTCCATGATTCTTGTGCGAGACTCATTCCCTTGTTTAGGATGACTTAGGGGAAACTGTAGATGTACTAGTCGTCGGTATGCTATGCGTAATTCATACATTTGACATTTACCTCACATTTTACAGCCGGGAATTACGGAACCAGAAAGCGATCAGGTGGCGTATCTACGCTAATATGCGCCGTGCTCGACGATCGGCGTTCAACAGACGGTGAACTAATGTTAGCAATTCTGGCTATCAATCATCAGCTATATCGCATACTGATACGACATCCAGGTATAGCACCTTCGTGCGCATCGGCTCAGGTCTAAGCTTTGCGGACTATGTATGGATACGCCAAAAACCTTGGAAAGAATGGGATTCGAAAAATCCTCCCGGGTTTCTCCAGACTGCCAAGCGGGGCCATGAAGATAGGGGTGACGTGTATATCGATCCTGCAGAGTAAGGTCCCGAGATCACTGGCCTCGCGATCTAATGTGCTTGTAGATCATTCATACTAAGAGTGAAGGCGGCCGAAATAACTAGTTCCGGTGCTCCACCCCGTGACATTCTTCGCACCATGGATCTGACCTCTCTACAGATCAGTATCATGTCGGTTTCACCATGCGTTTCCCGCGAGCCCTATCAATACGCGATGATCTTTCTGTTGAGGACTGCATGACCGCGACAGGTCTGCTTCTTTGTCTTCTTTGTTTACACCCCCTCCATTTACTCGATTGGGGCAGCTATTCTGGAGACCATGCGCATAGAGCGCAAGAGAAGGATGGGGGAGGACGCCAGGTACAGACACGTCATCTCACATCATTTTCCGATGACTACCACGTTGATCATAGTTTCGATGATCGAAAGAAGAAAAAGAAAAAGATTTCAAAGAAGGTCGATCACGAGATTCATTGTGATGCTCACTGACGAACCCATCTCCTAGCCAATGATGTTACCGCAATATCAAGGTCCAAGCGCGGAATCAGTCGAAGTTGAGTCAAAGTTGTTCGAAGGCATGAAGTTTAGTGCGTACATGTTGTGATCGCGTCGACATTCTGAATCTCAGGCGTACAAAAGTGGTCTCCTCCGATCCAAAGTCAAAGACGGGCGAGCAGGACCGAAGGGAATTGATGAAATTGTACGGTTCGGATCGTTATCTTGGCATGTCGCTCACTCATGGCAGGATCTATGCAAACGGGGGAAGTTGCGTCCAAGTTGTGACGTCCCAGCAATCTGTGATGGTTATTTATGGTGGAAATACAACGCGTATGTTGGCAGTTCTCCGGAGACTGTATTTGCTCAGGGATGTTATGCTAGCATATGATATCAAGTTACTGATTAACAAAGGTTCGGTTGATATCATTCGCCCTCAGTGGGTCTTGGACTCCATCGCAAGGGATACATTGGTCCCGCTCAAGAAGAGGTATACTCCAAGCGAAGGTTTCGATCATTTCCAAGGGTTCACGTCTTTCACAGTTATTTTTTCCATGCATCGGATGACCGACAGACTTCCGCCGAATATAATGAGCCCAACAGTGAGGAAGATGAAGAAATGGCCGATAGATCACAGCAATCATCTCGCAAGCAAACTCCTATTCCCACGGCTCCTGCAACCCCTGAGACCACAAAAGACGAGCTAGAATCTGCAGAGAAAGTCGAACCCGCCCTTGCAGACTGGCTACACGTGGATGCCAGGCAGGCAACCGCAGATGATAGCGAAACAGAGCCGGAGAGTGATGTCGACTCTCTCAACGATGATGTTGGTAACGACATCGACGAATGGATAGAAGTCGAACACAGTGGCAGCGAGACCCTCGAATCATTCCAAACCTTGGTGAGCCCCCCTTGGGCGTCCTCGTACAAGCTGTTAACGCATCTTGAACGAGTAGTCCTTATCCGAAGAGGAAGCACAGATACGAGTTAGTTTAATTCTCTTCTTTTAGCTTCTTTGTTGATCGTGAATAGCCCCAGGATGTCTCCATGGGCGAAACACTAGAGCGCGAATACGACACGACCTTGATCTTTAAGCATTTGTACGTGTCTTATATTCCCTAAAACTCGTATGCTCGGTTCACTCGATAGATCAAACTTCATAGGGGCTTCTATATCGATTCCCCGGAGAATGCGCGCAAGAATGGGATGACCGTAAGCACGAAATACGAAAAAGAGATCTCCGACCAGTGCGTGTCTATCATTCTCTGCCCAAACATAAAACGAAACTCACATCACCCAAAGTCTTTCGAAGGTATCTCAGAGCATCGAAACGAACGGAGGAAAGATTGTCGGCCTCAACAATCCCAAGTTAACCCACGTCGTTCTCGACAAACGGGACATCTCTCGCAGAATAGCTCTCATGCGACTCACATCCGAGTAAGGTGATCCTGCTCACAGGTCTTATAAGCTGACGGTGCCGCAGGCCGAAACGGCGTCGGCTTATCATCGCGGATTATATACAAGCATGTTTGGACGAAGAAACTCTACTTGACGAGGAGGGTAAGCCAAATTTCCACGAATTCTCATGCATTAGGTCTCACCTCTGCTAGAATTCGTGCCCTGATCTATGGCGTTACTTTGTCAAATGTAATTCTTGTATTGTCTATGGATGATACCTCCTCCCGAATCACAATCCTTTGTAGTGTATTACCATTTTGTAAGCCTGTCTCTTTTGTTGGCTCTGTTCTGGACGAGAAGTTCATACACCAGTCGTAAAATCCCATTTCATTTATAAAAAGAAAGATCATAGGAGATACAGTAGGGTAGTCGATCGAGACAGGAGTACCGCAGTTGTAACAAACTGCAGTGCAGTATTGAGGCCATAGGTATCAGCGACAGAAAGCACAAATAGATTGTGGACGGTACACGGTGTCCACGGTCACAAACAGGATGCATCAATGTGCACAGGGCCTATTCCCGTTGCGCCTTTTTTCGGCAGAAGCGACATCCATCTCTTTTCCTTGATCTCAAGGCCCTTGCTGCCAAAATACCTCTCGCTCTCGAAGCTCCAGTCATCCAGAGCACGTACCCACTGACCTAGGCCATCACAATATTCCCTCACTTGAGAATTCAGGGGTTCTTCCCATTGGGGAAGAGCGACCATAGCCGCATGGAACTTTTCTCCGACTCCGAGAAGAAAATTCTCCACCCACAGCATAGCACCGTTCACGTCCGTATCGTATTCGTGCATCACACACGTGATGATGTTGTGCAGGTCATCGCCGCGCATTTGTTCCATGTTGTAAGAAAAAATGTCCTTTTTAAAACCAAGCAACAAGACGTGTCAGTTGATTAAGCGTACACCACCGCGGATATGACTGACGTTGCAGAAAGCGACCATGTCAACGGCGGCTAGGATCATCTCCTGTATCGCTGGGTGCGACATCACTTCATCAGGTATGTCGAGTCCTAGCTCGAATATGGAAAACGAAGGCTTCACTCCACTCGTGCGTCGTCGTGCGTCGATATAGCTCGCGATGTCAAGGATCCGGCGATCCTTCTTGTCGATGGACTCCTGTACGACACTCTCGAAGTATTCATCCATGCTCTGAATGAACCGCTTTTGCGAGATTTCTGTGGCGTTCTGTAGGGTCCTTTCCCAGAACCTGCCATCGAGTAAGGATGACGTAGAAAAACCTTGGAGAAACCGATAGTGCACTTACTGTCGGACTATTTCCCCGCCAACCCACTCTTCTTTGGGACGTGGGGTATGAGGATTGCGGAAAGCGTCCATCATCACGTCCTTTTGTTTACGGACCTCGGAGGGAGAAGACCTATCGGAGTATTCGTCGAACATGAAAACTACATGCATGAGATCGCAGCCAGCTCTGACGTGCTCTGAACAAACAGTTTAATTTTATGTCTGATTCAAGTGCCCGTAGCAAGTTTACCTTTGCTCGCATTGGGATAAGCTAAACAGGCGAGAAGATCTATCAAACTAGATTGAGCACACGGATAAAGTATGAAGAAAATCACTTACTGAAGTCGCAACGGTCGAAAGCGTTCTGAGCCTTTGGATTAAATGCTTGAAAGCTCGTTATCCAAGCATCAGCCTCCTTTTTGACCACAGCATAATTCGTGTTTATCCGTCGAGGCCATGGCCATCTGGCAAGTACGTTCGGAACAAAGACTCTAGTAGGTGCGCCATATTTGCTGACACGTTTCTCGATGGAAGAGTCCCGGGGTGAGATCGATCCATCAATGGCGAGGCTATTATGACCCTTGGGAATGGAACTAGAAACGCGATAGAAAGCGAAGGAAAGGAGCAAGTTCGTAAGCGTGCTGAGAGAAAGTAAAGTCTCCATGTCGGAAGGTCCCAGGGTTGCTTGGCAGGTTTATATCTGTGGCGATAAATACTTCCGCCAGGCGTGGGCTACAAACCAGTATGCTGTGTGCATCAGAAGGTTTGGAGATCGAGCATCCCGGAATCCGTGCAGTGACTACAGCAGAGTCGCGCGCGCGTTCCAAAACCAAAAACCTGAAATTGGTAAAATGCCACCGAAATTATGAATTGCTATGCACTGCCGTATGACATATCACTTACCTCGTCTCGTCATCCAGTGGCACAGCCACTTGTTAACATCGACGGTCAGGAACAGTCACTACTGGCACATTTACCGAATAGTGTTCATGCAATTTTTCGACCCAGTGGTCGCTTGCATCCACTTGTGATACAATGGCTTGGAAGGGCTTTTCGTAAATACTTGCATTCCGCCACGAAAGAGGCCAAAAAAGGGATGGTGTCAGTGAGGATCTTCACCGAACACCCGATTGCCTAGTAATCGAATCTCTCCAGGGAGCTGTTGGCCCCAGAGCTAGCAGTTGTTGTCTGGCCCACAAGACCTGCTCGCGTCGTTGAGCGTACTCCCTAGCGTCATCGAGATCTGAATTTCCGATTCCGATACCGACTGATGTCATTTCTCGGAAAACTGCTGAACGTTTGGCACCGCCAAATAAATTGTCTTTGTGCCTCCTTGGTTGATGGCTAACGTTCCTTTGCAATGCCAGAATGCTGTACGGGGGCCAATATTGCAATGAGCCCTGACTGTAACCGAATTCGTAATTCCATCTTCGAGACCTCGGAGACCTATTAACATTTGAATATGTGATCATCATTTAGATCGAGACACATACTGGGCTGCATGCACCAGCTCGCACCAACTTCACGAAGGACCTATTTGTCGCTATGTTTACACGGTATTACGTGGTGAGAGTTAGATGGCGCACCCTGATATTCGCGTGCACTTCCAGCGGCCAAAATGGTCGGTGGTTCTGCGGCGACAAATGTTGAGTTCGAACTTATCGTACCTTTTCCCAGACCTCCGGCTTTCGGCTCTGCATAGAATCCACACTGCTTCTTCTGTATCACCGCATAAACCGCTGAAAAGAGTGTCGAGTCGGCATTCGTTCGAACCCAAACCGAAGTTGTCAACTGAGGCGTCAGTGCCTCCTATAACTTCTTGTCCTAGATTGCGGTGGTGACACCAGCGAAGCTTTAAGCATACAGATTCGTTTCTCATTGTCCCCGATAAAGATATCTGTACCTGCGGTTTCATCTGATGTGGCCACACTATAGGTTTCGCATAGTCGCACGTATGACTTGGAAAGCGAACACGATGAGGCCCCACAAATACGATCGTCGACACGTTAGACCCCGAAGTCCGATATCTTAGCTAAAGTAATCATAAGTGATCGAAAGCAAGCAACAGAAAGCGACACTACGATAAGAACGATGAAATCATCAAACCGAACCAAAACCAAGCAGGTACTCAGATCCTCGCTAAATGACCTCCAGCACAGCCGTTTGAACGTCCTTTGCGCATGTGATCCTGCGTGGCTGGACGATGATCTCGTGCTCGGCGGCGACCCGTCTGTATTTCCCACTCGACGTTTGTCGGAATAACAACGCGCTAAACGGTTGCTCGAGGCGAACAACAAGCCGCAATGCTCGGGTATAGTCATCCATTCGATTCATCCGACTAGCGATCGACGATAAAGAGGGCAAGGGTGACAAGCGAGAGTGGATGGGCTCCGCACCGATAATCAAAGGGGTACCAACACTTGACACAGTGCCGGACTCTACATCCAAGGCAGAGTTAAAGTCAATATCAGAGTCGGAGTCGACATCTGTTTCAGAATCGTCTTCCCAAGCGAGTCTGCTATGCGTCTCGATCCGGTCCAGGAAGCCACGAACCCATGGATGCACGAAGACTAACTTGTGTGGCTCGACAAGCGGGAGAACATCCTTTGTTTGGAATTCCACTTCTCCAAGAATGGCAGTCTTCGCACGATATGTGCCGTTTTCGTGTCGACGTAGTCTCTTAATGGGAAAGATGACGCATGGGAGATGTAATCGGCGATGGGCACCGATTGCGGGGGGCAGTCGAGCGATTCGGTCATAGATGGTCGTCGCCTCGGGCCCAGTCAGCGTGGTCCGAATTGCCGCGACCAGGGTCTCTATTTTGTCCTCACTCATGGCCGGCGGCACATACAACGGTTCACTGTAAACTGAGATAGATGCCGGAAAACAGCTATTGAAACCAGAGGGTTTTCCGGTCCAGGCGAGTACACTTATTTCGCCGGAACGGGTCAAGACTTCCTCTAAGAGGTGGCCGAGGGCTGCTTCTCCCTCACCGTAGTTCGGTGTGAGATCACTGCCAAAAATACCGATCAACGAGTATGCCACATCTTCTTCGATTGTCGCTGCACGTGTCGAAGCCAAACGAAGCAATTCGCGAACATCCAAAGCGCCAGGGGAGAAAGTAGTGATAATTTCACGAGAAACCTTCAAAGCGTCTGCCAGCTCCTGTACAATCACAGGAGAATCCTTGTGATTGGTGCGAGAATCGTTGTGGTAGGGCCTCCACTCGCTATCGTAGAAACGAATGATCTTTGATGCCAATAATTCCAAGAGCGTCCACGCCCGCGTCATCCATATGCTGTTCTTAAGGTCACCCGGGTGCGACGGAGATGGTATGTCCACAAGGAGAGCAAGGGTAGCTGCAGATTCTTCGTACCACTGATACATAGACACGAGCGATTGACTCAGTAGCGTGTTGGTGCTCTTGTTAATGCAGCACGTGTCGCTCCACGCCCAGCGATAGCCGTCATCGCGAACCATTTCGCAGAACTTGCGTAGCTTGTCATTCAGAGACGACGGCGGTAAAACCCACACTGATTTCACCACATTGACTTCTTGGAATGATGGTTCTTTCCCCTCCCAGGTATGTGAAAACATGACGTATCGGAAGTATCCAGAGACGACTTGCAGGATATAATTTTCGTCCAATCCCTCCGTCATGGACGAAACAAGCTCCTTAAAAGTGGGATCGGCTCTGAATATACGGGCACGTTCGGGTCCGTCGCAAAGAAGACCAGTTTTGATGTCGATGAGCACCAACGGACATGTCTTGAAAGTCTCTTGGATCGCCACGTCAATGGCAGCCATCGTCACCGAAGGCGACATGTACTTATTGCGTCGTTCTACAGAGTATATCAGCAACAAACATGGTGTTGGACATAGAAAGGCTTACGGCGGATACCCTCATCCGGGGAGTTCTCCATCACCGAAAGCATCTGAACGAACACATCAACAGCCTCATCAAACCGCTGCGCGCCGTGGAGTGCAGCATGTTTCCTCTCATAACCCCGAGGGCATGCAGGGTCGAGTGCAATAGCCTAGAGCCGTGTTGGCAAGGACAATATGTCGTGAGATGAAGGATAATCGTACCTCATTCGCATCACTGATAGCATCATCCCACAAACCCATTATTGTTCGTGCCTTGCTGCGTTTAAGATATAAGTCCCGGGCAACAGGATCGAGGGACAATGCGACAGAGTATCTCTCAATCGCCTCGTTGTGTGCCTGTGAGTGTGTAGCAGCGTCGCCCATGCTCTCAAAGGTGGCCATACACCTTTTGGTGAACTCTGAAGTGTGTCAGATGGTAGAACAACCAAAGATACACAAGAAATTCACCAGCAATCCAGGTGACGCCTGCCTCGCTTTCTCGGACAGTTTCGCCTAAGGTATTGACCGTCTCCAGTAGCGCCTCCGCAGCTTCCTCCATCTGACCAGTGGCATGCAATACTTCACACAGTTGTTTTCGAACGGACAGAGCAAGACCGTCAAATTTCCATCCAAATAACTTCCTCCAGAAATCAGCCCCTACAATGCAACAACTCAAGCACAAGATCGCTTACGAGTGAAATGGTTTGAAGGTGTGGAGAGGCTTTGGATGGCAACTGAGATCGTGCAAGTTTAAACAACCTGATTGCACCCTCATAGTCCTCTTCCTCCATCATGGTGCTTCCAAGAATGGTAAACATTCGTGCCTGCAGAGTGTCAATAGTACATTCTCATGATTCAAGTTGCATCAGGAACGTGCCTGGACACTGTAGAAAGCTGACCCGTCATCCACTGCGTCAATGAGGTCCTGAACACGTGCCATCGCGTCTTCCGACTCGCCAACATGAAAAAGAACGACGGACTGGAATAAAACCAAGGAATCAGCAGCGATCCATATCTAGAACCAGGATACATACGCGAACCAGTAATAAGAACGATGTTTCCTCACGGTCACAGTGCATGAATGCGAGGTCGAAGGCACGAATCCCTGCCTGCGAATCTCCCTGCCCAACAAATGCCATCGCCTTCGCGACATAACCCATGACGGACGGCTGACACTTAAGGGACTTGACACGACATGAGTGAAACAAGTAAATGGAAAACGCATCAAACCACGCACCTGGTGTGCGTCATCCAACGCGCCACTCCAATCTTGCAAACGTGCGCGTATAAGAGCACGGTTCGCCAAAAGGTGATGGTCAGGATTCGGTAGATGAGCCATTTCCTCCGTTATTACGGCTTCAGCCTTCTTCCAGTTCTCTTGCACCCACAGCTCACATACTGTGCTACTGAAATGAAACA
The DNA here is from genome assembly GCA_038089295.1 of Xerocomus amazonicus. Taxonomy (NCBI): domain Eukaryota; kingdom Fungi; phylum Basidiomycota; class Agaricomycetes; order Boletales; family Boletaceae; genus Xerocomus; species Xerocomus amazonicus. The sequence goes on from JBBPKO010000123.1 coordinate 31,818, forward strand.
GTGCGACCTGAGATCCAGAGATCAGTATGGCAGAGGATGATCGAGAGTCATGTAACAAACCGCCAATTTGTTCGCCGGGTCGAGACGGTGGGACCTTGGGAGAATATTCTGCAAATCCCAAACGATGATTTTTTTGCCTGTACGTCCACCACTCACAAGCCATTTGTCATTTGATGAAAGAGCGACCGACTGCACTGAACCAGGGTGAGTAATCACAGGACCAAGCTGTGAACGGGTAGAAGTGTCCCAGATTGAAATGGAGGAATCCGCCGAAGCTGCAATGAATTTCCCGTTGTTTGATATGGAGATCGAAGCGGGTTGACAGCTGCTGTGGATTGACCATTTGGACAGTAACGAGCCAGAGGAAGCATCAAAACACTGGATGGTGCCGTCGTAGGACGCAGCAAAAAGTTGCTGGTCATCATTTGACCAAGCAAGTGGGACAGTTGGCTCATTACCACTCGAGCTGAGCCTAACTGGAACGTTGACGAGTATAGATCCGCTTTGAGCATCATGGATGCCAACAGAGTCTTGAGCGTAGGCCGAAGTAGCAACACGGCTACCATCGGTAGAGAACTTGAGAGCGATTAGCGCAGTACCAGAACCCTTTCGCAGGACAACGAGACGTTGCCCTGTTGTTATATCCCAGATGGAGGCCGTGCTATCATACGACGCCGTTCCGACCGTCCTTGAGTCAGCGGAAACGTCGACAGCCGCGACCCAATAGTTGTGAGCCTTAATCTCGACTACCTTTTTCTGTGTCGACGTGTCCCACACTGTGACCGACCCGCTCTTGGTGCCGCACACGACGTGTTGGCCGTCCCTGGACACGGCAACGGTGAGGACACCATCCCCGCACGCTGCTGCCCCTGCTTGTCGACCATCCTTGACATTCCAAAAACAAAGTGGCCCTTCGTCTCCGCCGGCTACGAGGTGTTTGTTATCCTGCAGGAAGGCGACAGAGTTAACAGAATTGCGGTCATCGATTTTAACGACTTTGAAGTCGTCTCGTAGCAAAACAATTAAACCCATGTGTGTGCACTGTCTGATGAATAGTACTCACCGGTCGCTGTCGACATACTCGACGGTGCGTCCGGACTGCTGATGCCTAGTAGCGGTAAAGTCGTTTAAAACTTCACTCGGTGGCGGTCCGTCGGCGGTCACCCGAGCTGTCATAATAATTAAGTAGTTTCACACCCCGCGACCGAAGATGTGTTGACTGACAAGTGATCGATTCACCGACTGGTCTATAAGTTGACATCGGGCAAGTAAGCTCTTATTTTCTAGTCATCTCCAAAAGAATATGTGTGACACAAGTTACACATACAGCCGTTCCAAACTGGCAGCAGCGGCAAATGATTACGAGACTTACACGCCACTCACTAGACCACCAGTTTATCTCACATTAACTACATATGGTCCCAGGATGATTTTGGAAGCACGCACCGGTACTTTTGCGCTTGAGCTGCTGAGGAAACCAGATGTGAAAGTAACACCAAGATCATAATATCAGAATCTCAAAGGCTTCATGACAATCGGAGGTGACCGGATCTCTATCCTAGATCTCAAACTACAGCACCAACAATGCAAAGGGCCTCGTCCTCTCAAAATCGTCCCATGTCCACACACTCTTCCTCTTTAGTGACTGCAAGGACAGGTTTGCGACATGCAGGACAAAGGTAAATAGTAAGGTCAGCGAGGGCTTGTGAAAACAGGGACAAAGGTTCGGCGAGGTGAACGCAAGCGCTCATAGCTTGGGAATTCGAAGGAGCCGTCGGCCATAGTCCTGTGTCC
>JBBPKO010000123.1:39350-57464 GCA_038089295.1 Xerocomus amazonicus
TGGGATGAGGATGAGGATAGTGGGATGAGGATGAGGATAGTGGGATGAGGATGAGGATAGTGGGATGAGGATGAGGATAGTGGGATGAGGATGAGGATAGTGGGATGAGGATGAGGATAGTGGGATGGGGACGAGGACGAGAGCGATAAGCACCGCTCATCTGGCTCCAGAACGTTAATGGCAGAATTCGAGTAATTTAGATCAGAGATTCGATACTGGTACATTAGCACAATAACAAGAATGCGTTTGTCCTCAGTTAAGTCCACCTAGCTTCGCTACTCCGGTTCTCTACATTTGAGCGAGGGAATTCATCTCGTCGAGGTCACTAATCCTACCCAGCTGCTCGTGCCGAGTGGTGAGATAGAATACGAGGTTCTTCAATGTCGTCTGCCTCTCGGGGTGGTCCAGTGGACATATTTCTAGTTCACTTCGCGAGAGGTCAATAGCCTCATCGAGATCACTCATCCTCCTCTGTTGATCATACTTAAGAGAGAGAAAAAGTGCGAGATTGTTTATGACCGTCGACCGGTCTGGGTGGCCAGGCGGGCGAAGATCCGCTGCGCGAGAGAGGACAATGGCCTCATTAAGATCATCGATTCCCTTCAACCGGCAATACTTCGTGAAGAGCAGGAATGAAAGGTTGTTCAACGACGTCGACCGACCATGATGGCCTGGCGGACAGAGCTCCAGTGCGCCTCGGCAGTGGCCAATTGCCTCGTTGATATCACCGATTTCCCCCAGCTGGGAAAACCGAGCAGAGAGGCAGTTTGCAAGGGTGTTCAAGTACATTGCCCGACTGGTCTGCCCTGGTGGACACAGTCTCAGCGCATCCCTGGAAAGGTCAACAGCTTCACTGAGGTCGCTAACGTTCCCCAGATGAGTATACCGTCTAGAGAGATATCCTGCAAGGTTGTTCAGAGTTGTTGGTCGACTTTGGTGGCCGGGTGGGCAACATGACAATGCGCTTCGGGAGAGCTCAATGGCCTCGTTGAGGTCACTGATTTCCCCGAAACGCTTGTGCCGAGTGGAGAGATAGAATGCGGCGTTGTTCCGCACAGTTGCCCGACTTGGGTGCCCAGTCGGGCAAAGTTCCAGGGCACTCCGGGAGAGCTCGATGGCTTCGTTGAGATCGCTGCTCTCCCCGGCTTGATCGTATCGGATAGAAAGTTGGTGCGCAAGGTTATTCAAAACTGTCCATCGATGCGTATGCCCTTTTGGACACTGTGCCAAAGCATCTTGGGAGAGCTCAATGGATTCGTTGAGGTCCCCAACCATTCCAAGGCGCCTGTACCGCGCGGATAGATACAATGCAAGGTTATCCAAGGAGGTGAACCAATCAGGTTGCCCTGTCCGGCAGAGTGCTAATGCATCTCGAGAGTGGTCGATGGCCTCATTGAGGTCACTAATCCCGCCCACTCGATCATGCCGTGCGCAGAGAAAAGACGAAATGTTGTTCAAAATTGTGGACCGCAAAGGGCGCCTTGGTGGACAGATTTCGAGTGAACTGAAAGAAAGGTCGATCGCCTCATCGAGGTCACAAATCGCGCCCAGCTGCTTGTGCCGAGAGCTAAGATAAGTTGCGAGGTTGATCAGGGTCGTCGGCCTTTCCGGGTGCGCTGGTGGACGAAGCGCCAGCGCACTTCGAGCAAGGTCGATGGCTTCATTGAGGTCGCTATTCTCACCCAGTTGTTGGTACCGAGCGGAGAGATAGAGGGAAAGGTTGTTCAATGACGCCGACCGATCGGGATGACCCGGAGAACGGAGCAGGAGCGCACCCTTTTCGAGTAAAATGGCCTTGGTAAGATCTTCAGTTTCCCTGAGTTGCTCGTACCGAGTGGCAAGTGGCAGTGCAAGGTTACTCAAAGATGCAGACCGGTCTGTATGACCAGGCGGGCGAAGTTTCAGTGCTTCTTGTTCGAGTACAATGGCCTCATTAAGGTCGTCGATCTCCCCATCTAAGCTATACCGGGTGGTGAGATGAAGAGCAAGGTTGCTCAGGGACGTCGACCGATCTGGATGGCTACGCGGACGGAGTGAAAGCGCATCCCTCTCGAGGGTGATAGCCTCATCGAGGTCATCTGTTCTCCCAAAATGACTACATCGAGTGTTGAGGTGAAGTGCGAGGTTGCTTAGTAATGTCGACCGGTTTGCGTCTCCTGGCAGGCGAAGCGCTAGGGCTTCTCGGCCAAGGGCGATGGCCTCATCCAGCTCGTCTACCCCTCCGCAGTGTTTGTAACGATGCCAAATGTGGCATGCAAGTTGGGCCAATGCAGCAGGCAGCTTGGGGTGGCTTGGACGGCAGAGCTCAAGCGCTTGACGATCAAGGGAAATGGCCTCATCGACATAAGTGATCTCACTTCCCCGCTGAAATCTGTCAAAAAGCGACCTTGCCTTTGCAAGCAAGCGTTGAACTAGAAAGTATGTCATTGTAGTACTTTTTCCATGCAAGAGAAGAAACAAATACCCTTTGGAGCCATACTATAGCGCAACTGAACTTGTCCCAAGATGATAGTCTGGGGAAATGTTCAGTCTCTGGTACGTTTCCGTGTTTTGCGTGGCTGGCAGACATCCTCGTGGAACGGGAACGGATAACCCCGAGTCACAGGTGCCTATAAAGACGAGTCCTGTGGAATAGCAAGATTCGTACGAATGTCGACATGAAAACGCGAACGCGAACAAACATTTATTGGGGTATACGGTAGTCGGACTGACAGTTAGCTGAACTGCTCCTCGATATGTACCGTGTGACAGTCCGGGTCCCCCATTCACGCAGCATCATACGCTTTCCAACGATGGCGGCGATAGAAGGTGTGTGACGGGAAGCGTTCCTCGTCTCCTGTGACACTGCCTCAACAGGAGGCCCTTGAGAAAGCTCACATTCTACGGTCTGTACCCGCGTGTTTCACGCATGTCAGGCGCACAGGATACTCTGGCCAGTACTATATTGCTCTGGTTCCTCCTCCGTAGTGGGGCATGCCCACCGCTCTGCGCGGGAGTGGGCTCTCCCTGCCCGCTTCGTTCGAGGCTTCGGTTGATAGCGGGTGCGTGTTTCCGAAGCTCGCTCGTTTCGAATCCAACTTTTGACGGTGTATTGCAGATGCGATGGCCCGTTAGTCGACCTCACTGCTCGGTTAGAAGAACCTGTTCGCTGCGGTGGCGGCGCTTACGGTGATGTGTACAAGTGTAGGCTGTCAGATTCAAAATATCAAGTGAGATGCTTTGTTTTCGCCGTTTGGGTGCACGGTGCTCAACTCTGCATTTGAAGGTTGCGGTCAAGTCTGTGAGATGCTTCACGGATGACCAGGAAACGGCAGCAAGACTAAAAAAGGTCGGCATTCTGCCAAGGCGTTTTAGTCGCTGCTGATGTCCATGCCCGGTACCAGGTGTTGCGCAGAGAGCTGGATCTTTGGAGACGACTCGGTGATCACCCGAATATCGTTGCGCTTCTCGGGGTTGCGAGGAACTTTGGACCTGCGGACGCCCCTGTGTCGCCTTGGATGTCAAATGGTACTCTTCATTCCTTCATCAGGGCTGAGGGCAAGACCCAAACCCTCTATGAAAGGATCCGAATAGTGGGTGACATCCATCATCATTATGGTGAGCGCTAAACCGATCTGAACCAGTTAGAAGGAATTGGATCTGGCTTGGCTTATCGTATGTTTTTCAACTTTCCCCTCTATCCGATTCAATGACGCCAATGTTGTTGTGACAGTGCATTCCCAAGATGTAGTCCACGGTGACTTGACGAGCGTATGACTACCATTTTCTTGTCGCCAGACACGTCGTTCGCTAATCAGACTCAAAGTCTAATATCCTCGTCGATGAGAGGTGCAATCCCAGACTGATTGACTTCGGTCTTGCTTCTGCGATTGGACCCCTCCAGTCCAATCAGTCGCATCTTGTGAGGCACTCGAGCGCAGTAGGAGCGATACGATGGATGGCACCTGAGATCCTATCTGGAAGTAAACTTGAGCCATCGGCAGATGTGTACTCCTTTGGCTGCATTATGCTGGAGGTGCGCTTTATCCCATTCCGTGGTGACTTGACTGATACACGGTTGTCTTGTCTAGGTCATTTCTGGACAAATACCATGGCAGGGTGAATGTGACACACGGGTGATTTGGTTGAAGGTAAAAGAAAGCAAGGTCCCTTTTCGACCTATCTGCACTGAGCTCGAAGGGAAGCACTGGGCATTGATGGTCAAGTGTTGGTCTGGCCCTCGAAAGCGGCCTACTGCTCGCGAGGTGGTGATCTTAGTTGCTGAATTTCTTGATCCGATAGACGACGGCGAAAACATGAAGAAATCCGTCAACTTCTCTGTGTTCTTCGTGGTTTTTGATTAGCGCTTTACTAGCTTATTTATGACCCGGGAAATGTATACTTTGGTATATTACCTATCCAGGGAGAGTTGCATAAACTGGCCAGTAAAGTTGGCGGAAGCGTAGCATTCTTGGAAAATCGGTGGGGAGAAACACTCTGTTGCGAAACATGTGTGCACAGTCGTTTGCCCTGTGCGGAGGCCTCTGAAAATTTCTGTCAAGTGTAACGCCTAACCGAATGAATAGAACAAGCGTGGCTTTCGATCAGTATATTAGCTGCGTATTTATGACTTGACAAATAATCTGATGCAGACAGTTGCAGCCGAAAAAATGTTTGCTTCGAGTCACTCGCCTACACAGAGGTATATAGTGGTTTCCCTAACCAAATGAAAGTCACAGTGCAGGCGAACAGGTCTCCTTCAAAGGCAAGCTTTCCAAGAGGTGCCGTCTGGTGTCTTTGGATTTTGTTTGGATGAGTGTGTATACATACAGCTTCATACACATGGACATAGCGCTTGGATGAGTTGATACCGACATACCGAGGTAAGGAACACAGACGAGGATCTCTACTCTGGCGAGAGAAAGGGCCTAGATGTTGGAGGGGTAAAGCATCTAAGATTGGGTTAACGTGGCTTCCATGTCGAGATAGCAGAGATGAGACGCACGACGCGCACGCCCGCACCAAACGCTCGTGGTGGAAGGTTGGAGCTGAATTTTGACTTGACAACACCAGAGTTGCCGTGTGGACGAGTGACACGACTAGCGATAAGTGTTCAAAATATGAGAAGAACAGAGCAAGAGGAAGCATACCCCCAGATGACACGGATATTGGAGCCTTGTATTTCCCGCTTTGCTTTGTAGACGTAGGCCACACGCTGGATGGCGGATATGCATGAGTGTGCGATGCGTGCGAAGCGAAAGCAAACCTTTCCGAGGTAAAATTGGGCATCCTCTTTACTAGCGACGCCTTCTATCTGGATGAGTGAGGTGTTGGGACGAGAATTGCGCTTGGCGCGCTTGTGGCCAAGGATACGGCCCTTGCTATAGAGTCTGCGCGGGCGTACATCCAACCAACAAGTGATGCATCCAGCGGGAAAGGTCGGTGAACAATATTATTTTGTAGTCTCGTGAGGCATTAGATCGTATACTGACCTTGTTGAACCCATTTATTGTCTTGAGGATGAGAAGTCGGCGTCGACGATCGTCTTTGTCGGAGTCGATGGGGGGATGGCAAGTAGCGTGACAGTGTCACACATGTTACCGTGTGACATTGTGTGATAGTATAAGAACAAGTGTGACGCGTCGTTCATTTCGAACAATTTTATCCGTCGATGCGACCAAAAAGACGGGTCGCACTCTGCGTCGTTTTTGAGCAGCGTCGTTGGAGTAACGGAGCGATGGAAGAATGAATTACGGCGATCACGCGTGCAGGTCATGTCTGGCTGTTGCTGTAGCACTTTCGGATCGCGCGAGGAGAGCCATATTCGCTGTAGGGCTGGTACTTACACATATAAACCGTTGAAGATGTAAAACGAACAGGACGATGATTTCTCGCAACTCTCTCCGCTTTTTGTCCTCAAAGACGATCACCATTAAACCGGCGCCGTCCAAGGACCATTTGCATGTACCCGTCCTAGAGGCCACACTTCCCAAGGGTTATCTGCTCACCGGGGTGCATGCTGGTGTCAAGAAACCAAAGCCTACTTCCCCTACGCCGCTTGATCTTGCCCTTGTCTTGTCCACTTCAGCCTATCCTACCTCTGCTGCGGCATGTTTCACCCTCAACGCGTTCCGTGCTGCACCCGTCCTTGTCTCCCGCCAGGTCATCCAATCATCCGGCGGGAGAGCGCGTGCCGTCGTCGTAAACAGCGGCTGCGCGAACGCAGTCACCGGTAAGAAGGGTACCCAGCACGCCTGGGATATGGTCAGAGCAGGGGACGACGTCCTCGCTGCTCATGGCTTCATTCAACCGTCCCAGTCATACCAAACCCTTGTCATGTCTACCGGTGTCATAGGCGTACATCTTCCTATATCAAAAATACTCTCTGCCATCTCCATACAGCAGTCTTCCTCTTCCTCTTCTTACTCTCTCTCTTCCACCCCATCTGCTTATGAAGCAGCCGCACGCGCATTCATGACCACGGATACTTTCCCGAAACTTCGTGCCCGCACCTTTGAGATTAACGGAAAGATCTATCGCATCGCAGGCATGGACAAGGGTGCAGGCATGATTCATCCAAAAATGGGTGACCCCTCCTCCCCAGCTGGTCTTCACGCTACTCTCCTTGGCCTCATCCTCACCGATGCTCCTGTCTCCCCGAAAAGTTTGCAATCCGCACTCACCTATGCTGTAGAGCGAAGCTTCAACTCCATCTCAGTCGACGGCGACATGTCCACAAACGACACCATCATCGCTTTGGCAAATGGTGCTGGTCACGATGCACATCCATCCAGCCTCATTGAGATCGACGAATCCACAGATCCCGAAGCATACATCGCATTCAGAGACCATCTCACCGCCTTTGCCATAGACTTGGCCAAGCTCGTCGTTTGGGATGGTGAAGGTGCCACCAAGTTTGTTGGCGTGTCTGTCAAGGTGGGCTGGGAATCCCTCGCTTCTTGGCACTCACCAGACCTATTGCAACGATTAGAATGCAGCTTCTTATGCAGATGCCCACCGTGTGGCCTCGACCATCAGTACTTCGGCCCTAGTCAAGACGGCTCTATATGGCGAGGATGCAAAGTAAGCTGCCTTTTAGTTCTTGTATTCAAAGGCATCACTGTGCTCACGACACCCACACATAGTTGGGGTCGTATTCTCTCGTCGACAGGTTCCACCCCGCTAAGCACCCCCCTCGACCCGACACTCGTTAGCGTTGCGTTCATCCCTTTGCCTACATCGTCTAACCCGACACCGCTTGTCGTCCTTGAAAACGGAGAGCCCCTTGTTGTCGACGAGGCGCGGGCGAGCGAAATACTTGGGGAGGAAGAGTTTGAGATCAGTGTCGATCTCGGCGGACAAGGCGTTGAGGGCAAGCAGGAGGCACGCTATTGGACGTGCGATTTTAGTTATGTGAGTGGCTTGGCCTTTGAGAATCCCGAACATAATAATGCTGATGGTATTTCCACAGGAATACGTGCAAATTAACGGTGATTACCGGTCTTGAGGGTACAGCGATGTTGTGCTGCCGGGGAGAATCTATCTATTAGATGATATCTTGTATATTTGGCGTCTAAACGAGCTTATCATTTTACGTACGACGAGTTGTGTTCACACAGCCATGTACCGAAGGTGCGTTTCAGGCGAGGACAGAACGTGCTCCGCCAGTGCTAGAATGACTCCATGTACAGGATTCACAGCTGCGGTGTCAGTCATCATACCGCATATTGCTCAGATATAACTGATCGTTCGCACATCAGCCTGAAGAATCTCCGTTACCTTGAAACGCCAAGTTCTTAGTGGCCTCGCGAGCGCCGTATTTCGCTTGTGGCTCTGTCGGTTTGACAGACACTCTTCCATTCTTCCTCCCGTATTTGTCCAATCACCCGGACTGTTCACGATGCGGTGTGCGTGTCGTGGTGGAGGGATGAATGAACCCCACCGCAGCTCGCCTCGCCTCATTCGCTTTTCAGCGCCTCCTGTCGCCTGCATAACAGAGGTGCATATTTAACTCACGACATCCCTCCTCCCCTCTCGTGGCTTTAGGTAGTCTTGAGGAAGGGCGCACATTACCTCGTTTTGATATCTGCATCAGCGAATAGTTCTTGCCATTTGTTTTTTTTCTTTCTTTTTCGACACATTGACATCTCTTGTCCAACGCAACGTCGGACAACCTGAAGGCGCGACGCAAGATACGTGATAAAACACGGACCAAGAGAGCGAAACAAGCCAAGGTGAAGCAACCAGTGGATTCAGGAGGGAGGATGGACGACGAAACGTTGGTCGGTTCGGCGAGGTCGCCGCATACGACGAGCGCTCTCTCGGGGTCGGTAACGACGAGTCCTAGGACACTGCAGAGTGGTGGTACGAGCGCATTGGGAACCGGACGAAGGCGGCCCTTGCTTAGTCTGGCGGACGTCGTCGCCGAGTTGAAACGCAGTGATGGATTACATGCCGGTGAGTCTCTTCCGCTCTGCTATAGCGTCATGAAGAATGGGATGACACTCACGTGCTTCATTTACTTAGCGATGGCTGAACCGTCGGGCATAGAGGAACAAGAACGTACGTCGTTGCTCTTTTGTATAGGTCATACTGCTGACGTACACACTACAGCACCATCTATTGATGAAGAACAGCAAAACGCTGGCGCAGAGCTGTTTTTTAATTTTGAGAGGTATGTATTTTAGTGTCATTTTCTTCCCTTGCCTGACGTCCACCCCTCTAAGACGAATTGAGACGCTTGACAAACAGGTACGAACGCATACGATCTTCTTCCTTCTCTTCTCAGGGTATCCGATATCCAGTTCCGCGATTTTGAGAACGCCTCGCGGGAGCTGGGGAGTTCCGTCGGCATCGTTTGGTCCGCCTTTGGTCTTCAAGAACGCCTTGTCAAGATTCTTTTCCTGTTCCGCGAGAACGCCGCCTGTCTCTACCCACGCAAGATCATGCGGAGACAAGAGGTGTTCTTGAATCCAAACGTGATGGAACGAAGGCAAGATTGGCGCCAGCGTTCGACGGTGCCTGTCCCGCAAGAGAATCTCGAACTTGATATGCTTCCAAATCAGCTCGAGGGTCTCGCTGGCGACGTGGGAGCGTTCATCAGTTGCCTTTGCGAATTTGAAGAGTTTAATGACGAGGCGATCAGTCACTCGATGCGGGCATTCGAGGCGGATTTGAAAGTACGTCCTGTCTTCTTTCTGCTCTCGACCCGTCTCATATTATATTTGATCTAGTACTTTGCAAATTGTCTTTACGAGTACAAACGTGTGTACTTCGTCCTGCTTCGCATGTGTGGATGTGGGTGACGAGGCATCTATAGACCAGTTCCGCTCGCCGGCCGTACAGCGGTATGCCCACGATTTGATGTTTGAGATTGGTGGTCATCTGGATGAGATCACTGCGGCGCTAACGATCTTTATCGAGATTGGTACGTGATTAGACCGTGTTTGATGGGTGGTATGCACTCTACTGATGGGCCATACAATAGGTATTCCAACGATCTGGTTCCATCAGCAGCATGCTACCAAGAATCTCTTGAATGTCTCGACGTTGTCGATCGTTTTTGGGGTAGTCGATGCGTCGTTGTTGGTGTGCTCAACTAGCATGAAACACAACGTACTCGCCCAGACTGTCAACATGTTTTGGATGTCATCGCTAGTATTCAGCATTGCTGGTGGTGTCAACGGACTTCTTGGCCTCACTTGGAAGCAATCTATTTAGTAAGTCTAGCTGTACTTTTTTCCACCCGCGCACTTAGCGGTCGCTTGGGATGCATAGCCGCTCACCCGTGCATCGAGTTCCCTGGTGGTTACTTGGATGGATGAAAGGATCGCCACTCGTGTTTCTCGTAATTGCTATTGTCTGCTTTTCTGCTGGCGTCGTACTTTTTACGTATTCCTCTAAACAGGTAACGCCAAGTCTGCGTGATCCTGATTGACTTTGCACATTGATCCGTTTGATTTCAGAACCCCGTCACATCGGCGATCATTGTGGTCATGACGGTATGTCTAATTTCACACTGTCGCAGTTCCGGAGGAACGACTCAACCCCTATGTTCACCAGCTCGTCTCGTCATCGGGCCTCATATGTATCTCAAGCTGGTTCGTCTTGGAGCGATGGACGTTCCTGACGCAGAAAGATCAAAAGTGGCTCTGGGAAGTGATCTCCGAAACCCTAGATGACCTCGCTGAACTCGGTATCGTCCGAGCGCATCGATTCGCGATGCAATGGTGCACCCAACGTCTCGTCGCGACACGCGCTTCTTTCACGCGTCTGATCACCTGGTTGGTCTCTACGCGTACGTTCAGGGGCAGGGGAAAGGAAGGGCCGATGCCCACCCCTGACGACGACGAGGCCAAAGCGGGCGGACCATCGCGCCCAGGACTCGGCGCATCTGAGGGCCACGGGCACAAACAAGACGCACACCTCCTCCTCGATGTCCGCGATCCGCGTGTCCGGTTCCAGAACGCGGTCCGTGCCGTGATCAAGTTGCAGCGTACGACCGGGAAACGCGCGACCCCCATCCGTCCGGGAATTGCCCGCCGCGATTCGTGGTGGCAGCCGTCGATGTCGTCCGTACCGAACGCATCAATGAGCCCTCTGCCGGATCCGGGGTTGTTTGCGTTGAGAAGGGCGCGCGTAGCCAGGGAGGTTGAGGAGCTCAAGGCACTCGAGTTGACGCAAGAACTGTTCCCACATGGGGCGCTCGTGCGCCATCTCCAGTTTTCGCCGAATGGCAAGTATCTGGCGACGTCGAGGTGGGCGGGTTCACGCATGAATTTTGAGCGATAGACCTCACCGATCGGTTCCCTTTCTCCTTACTGCTAGTTGGGATCGAACGGCGATGATCTTTCGTGTTGGGGTAGGCCCTGTCTCACCTGGAGTATTTCAGTTCGTTGATGTATCTATGGATGGACAGGAAACCCTGACGCACCATCGCACGCTCGTGCACGTTCGAGGCTTTGTCAGTCAAGTTGCCTGGTAAGTGGGCCGATTCCTCGGGTATCCAGACGCCACGGAATCTGTCATGTTGATCGCGCTTAGGTCGCCCAACGGACGGTTGCTCCTCACGCGGTTCACGCGCGGACTCAAATTGTGGTCCGAGGTATGTCCGTCCATGTTAAATGTCGCCCTGCGCTCTCTCTTCTGTCGGGTATGTCTGACGTGTCGCGTCGGTGGTCAGGATGGTGTGTGCAAGCAGACGATCGACAGATCGAAGACGGTCAGTTCGGTAGTGTGGCTTCCCAGTGGACAAGGCATGCTTTCCGTCGAGGGGAGCGAAGTGGTGAAATTGGTATGTCCAGTCCATATCCGCTCATGAAAGGGGGTACTGATCAAATTGGGCATAGGACCCTCACGGAAAGGTGTGCCCAGTACACGTCTAGACCCGGAGGAACTCATCATCCACCCGCTGTTGCTAATATTGCAGGTCTTGGACGCTTACCATCTTGGTCATGTGCGATTGATCAATGTGGCAGTGACTTCGGACTGCATGCGTCTGATAGGCATAGGGCCGTCCGTGCCGCCGTCGGATGGGCCACAGCCTACGCGCCAGACCAAGGCCGAGAAACGGATCATCGGTAAGATTATATGTGATCGCCCGTATTTCCGACCGACCGAGGTGCTACGACAGTATACAATATGCACACGAAACGAAAAGAGAGGTGGGTATAATGCGGGGCGCGCGTCCGTATCCGTCCTTGGCAAGGCGGTGCTCATACGTTTTGATAGTCAGACACCGTTGTACGATGACGTTCGTGATATCGTCCTATCAAAACGAACGTCGGTCGTTCTCGTTTCGTTTGAAGAGGCAAGTTTCTCCACGTCATTTCCGCCCGTGTCTTTCTCTCTCACACCCACCGCCTGTGCCCCCCGTTGTCGTTTTCTTTGTTCGTTTCCAGGCAGCACCTCAGCTCTGGAAACTCGAGATCGTGCGCGACAGGGCACCTACGAATAGAGAATGTCCGTCGACTGCGCGGCTGAACATGAAACACTCTTTTGCGCTCAATGTGCCCACGTCGATCGCAGGCTCGTGTTATTTTGGGGGCAAAGACGACCAATTTGTGTTTTGTGTCGGCAAAGGTGGGTCTGTCAGCAAGCACCCTGGGTTGCTCACGCTCATATGACGATTCCCAGCGGGTGATGTACACATTTGGGATCGAGAGACGGCAGCGTTGCTCCGTTATCTCCGACCGATGTGCATGACCGAGTTAAGGGATATGACGTGTGTTGGCTGGAACAATGCGACGGACGAGCCGATGGTGTTTGCGACGGGTGGTCATGATGGTACGGTGCGGGTGTGGTCGACGGCGGCGATGGTGAACCCGACTGACGGGAGCTCTACCGAGGGAGAATCGGATGACTAGACAGGTGCGTCCAAGTGACCCCAATGGAGATGCGTGGCAAGGCTTTGGCAAGACAAGGATAGTTTTTCTTTATTTAGCAACTCGGCATTTTCCGTCGGACGCCTTTTTTTGCACTATCGTACCTCTCTGGTAAATGACCAGCGAGTCCATGTGATTCTGACAGGTATTGAGGTCCAACGTACACACGGTTCCGGAATACGGCACGCATGCAAGTCAAGAGCCAGGTTCCCCTTCCATGCATGCGTGAAATCGCCATTGGGTCTTCATGAATCCGTCATGTTCCCTTTATGTGGCGCCGTTGCATGCAAAATGGGGATAAATTGAGATCCATGGTCGTGTGCACGCCCTCCGTTTTCTCTTGTTGTTGATTGGGGGATAGGCTACGATGTGGTGATGGCTCCGATCGGAGAAGAGCCTGATAAGAGTGAACCCCGATCGACATTCAAAAGCAACGCACACACGGGCAGGGTTATAACAAGCTCTCGGTCACACGCACGACCCTGTGTGAGCCATTAAACAGCATGCCATTGGTGGCCAGTGGCCGTCTGGCGTGCCTCGAGGACCCATTATTTCTAAATAGGACTCGGCCGTGTATCGATAGGCCTTGGACGATCGGATGACCAGTTGGGGCGTGTTGCTCTGAACGGTTGTTGCAGTGGACACAGGAAGAGAGGATATGTACGGCATAGTTGGACATATCCGGTCGCCTTGGCCGATGGAACAAAGTAGAGGACGGTTGGTATGGTTATCTGGCAAAACACCCCCCTGTAACCTGGCTAGACCGGGAGTGGATGCTTCTGTGGCCTTACAATCGCCCCAAAGGTCTATAGCGGACGTTGAGAAGGACCCCTGAGTGATGGCCATCATCTCACGGTCGTTCAAAAAAGCGCCACATACCGATCGTGAGTAACCGTGCATGTCCGCATTTCAACAGTGTATCGTCGTGTCAGCTCTCCGCAGCGAGCTGCCGAACAGAGGGCGGGTGCTGTGTTTGACTTTCGTATTTTGGCTTTACGACCTGATAATCAAGGGTGTATGTAAGTGGGGGCGGACACAGGAGGCGAGCAGACAGCTGTCAGTTGTCAGTCACCATCGTATCTAGCCGGGTCCGAGATCATGTCGGCAATAGCAACGATGAAAGCGAGACCGCATTTGGTTCCGCCCGTTCCGCGTGCTTGCGCAGGGCAGGGTGTCTGTGTGCCGGTGTCGAGATCGCACCTCCCTCGCATTCTTTGGTCTATGAGCTGTCGTAGGGGGAATGTGACTAACGTTCTCTGACTGCGATCTGTGACCCGATCGGGGTCGGCCACGAGATGCATCAACACGTCGGCCGATGCGCATCGCCAAACGCAATCGATTCGTGACACGAACGAGGAGGTTCGACGACGAACACGTCACGTGCTTTTTTTGAGGGGGTCGCAGAGCCAAAACTGAGAGGGAGCGTTGCGTTGTTTGTTCGCCCGCCAAGAACGCATCGGATGATGTCTTTGTTGTGCTGACGTTGCATCGCTGGGGGCGGTGCTGGTTTGATCCGTCAGTGAGGGGCCGTGTCGTTCAATCATCATCGTGACAGTGACTGCCTGACGAAACGATGGGGCAAGGAGGGGTAGTATGCGGTTTTACATCGTTGTTTGATGACCGGTGATGTTGGTGACCCGCCCGCCGTTGGCGCGGGAGTCGTGTGCAGCATGTGGAAGGACACAGACTGTGTGCTGTGAACCGATGACCGCATCAGAGAGCGCCTCGACAATGATACACTCGGCATCGACATCAGACGGGGTTACGTTGATGATCTGATGGACATCGGATTGCTGTATAAAACGACGTTGAATATGCCAAATGGTCTACCACATTTCAAAGTTGGCGTTTCACAGGAGATAGTATTACGCTCGAGATGTTCACACAGGCTGGTGGCTGGCTGCAGTCTGCAGTCCACCCGCGGGATGTGACCCATCACCCCATCGATCCGTGACAGGGTCGCTCTGATAGGGTAGGCGATCAACTTGATACCCTTAGGGCAAGGGTATTTCCATCCTCGCTGGATTTGGCCGAACTTCGGCGATTAAATAGGTCATGGCGTGCCGGCTGTGCCGCGGTGCCATGTTGGAGCTCCGCTTTTATAAAATAATAATTTACGAGCACGTTCGATTACCCGTTCGGATCACCAGACCGCCGTGCCGCAGCCCAGAGAGGCAATCCGAGTTCCTGCCAGGGTTCAAATACACGGACGTCTCCTCCCACCAAGATCAGCGCATTTCGTTCCTCGTCTTCCGCTTTTTTTTTTTTTTTCCTTTTCATTCATAAAAATCGCTTGTTTCAATGCCTCACCGCGTCGAATCCATCGTTACAATGCCCGCTTCGTACGTCTCTTTCTCTCTCTCTCTCTCTTCCGATCTACAACCACTCATCCTCTCACAGGCACAGGCGCGACTATGACTACCACTACGATCACCCTTATCGTCGCCCAACCCCACCGCCCATAGCCACCCTCTCCCACTCTCCCTCCCTCTCCGTATCCTCTCTCGATCGCTCCTCCGTCTCATCCCCAGCACCACGCAGATCGCCCACAGAACGCTCTCTCGACGCCCACGCCGTCTACTCCGACCAGTACTACCCTCAGGATCACCTCGCTCGTCCCCGCTACACACACGATCCCGTCAGAGACGCCCGTTCCCCCCACTCCTACGCATACAGTCCACGTCCCCACTCCGAGCACAGGTACTCCCATGACTCGTACTCCTACCACCTCTCCCCCTCCTATAATAGCCCCCCTCTCTCCCATACCGCACCCGGCACCCGCGACACCGCTTCGCTCTCTTACCCTCTCCCAGGCCAGAACCATTACACGATCGGTTACACAGACGATGCCGCCACAAAGCTGAGCGACAGGGTCCGTCGGAGATGCTTCAACTGCTGCACGACCGATACCTCTACGTGGAGGAGATCAAATCTCAGCCCCGGAAAAGTGGCATGTCTTTCTCTCCCCTCCGATGACAACCACGCTCATCGCATTTTTAGCTCTGCAACAAGTGCGGTCTCTTTGAACGCACTCACGGTCGTTCCAGGCCAGACCAGTTCCCCCACCGTAGGGGCCCGCTCGCCGCAACTTCCATCACCCGGCCCAGAACCCCACCGCAGTCTACACAGCTGCCTCCTATTTCCACCCATGTCGCACCACTCGCCCCGTATCACTACACTCACCCTTCGATTGCCCCCCTCACAT
Source organism: Xerocomus amazonicus (assembly GCA_038089295.1). NCBI lineage: Eukaryota > Fungi > Basidiomycota > Agaricomycetes > Boletales > Boletaceae > Xerocomus > Xerocomus amazonicus. The sequence goes on from JBBPKO010000123.1 coordinate 54,918, forward strand.
CGATCCCTGACTCGCGCAAGCCACAGCATCCCAATCAGTTGCCTGAGATCCAATCTTGGATTGATGATGCTCCAGCGGCTCGCACGGCCTATCCATCATCATCAGACCGCGGTCATGATCACATCTTGCCCCTTCGTCAACGGTCCCCGCCACGTCTACAGCATCACGTGGACATGCGACCAGCCAGTGTCCATGGGGCAGTTGCCTGATTCCAACCCGGCCGCCTGGCGCTGTGCCGAGAAAGGATCGACATTCTCCTTGAATGCACTGCCATTCATTCGTTTCATCCTTGTCTGCCCTTCCACGTCCCTGACTAATTCCGTGAGCGCATCTTTATTCCGTTCCGGTGATATCCCCGCTCTTGTCCTGTTTTGTTGTCGTTACAAAAATGGTCCGAATCCACCATGTACCTGTATCGTCCCCCATTTCTTGGTATTTTCTTTTGCTCGCTTTTATTCACATGCATCGCTCTCCGGACTCAAGCTTTATGAATCGCACTTGTACGTATTTAATCTCTAGAAAATCCACCGTTTTTTTCGCGATTGGCATCATCCGAGGGCAAATCCTTTGATACTCCCGAATACGGACCGTAAATACGAGCGAAAAACGTCCGGGGTCTCGTCTCGTTCGGAACAGACAGGCGATATGTTCTGGTGACCATACTCGCCATCCGGGATGATCGTAGCGCGCTCTCTCCGTCGCATCGCCGGTGTGCGGAGGTGACATGACCCGTTCTCGATCGGGGGCAATCATGTCGATCGATGGCGGATGTCATCCTCTGACGGGATACGCTCACATCGTCCCGAAACGGGACCTGGAAGGGAGAGACCTAGTGTTCGATTCCCAAACGCGTGGGCCCTTCGCCGTTCGAAAAAGAAACGTCGTACGGTCGTGTTCACGCTCGTCTATTTTCGTGCCTCCATTTTTCATTCCTAGGTTTCATTTATTTCTATCTCTCTTCTTTCTCTTAAGAAGAATAAGAGATGTCGGTGTTCGAATCGCCAGAGAGGGAAGAAAAAAAAAAAAAAAAAGAGAGAGAGAGAGAGAGGGAGAGAGAACACGGTGGTCTTATCGTGCACCGCGGCCATCCAGCGTTTGGATCCAACCTTCCAAGTTCAGCCTCTCTGAGACACGGCACGAGGCGGTGGGGGGTTGACAGAAAGATCGGTTTTGGTAGTGAGGAGGAGAACAAGGCAAGCCGATTGCCACCATGCTGTACAAACTCAAAAACAACCCACCACACCAAAAGGACAAGGCTTGGCATGCGTTGCGTGTTCATGACGCCACGCGCGGGGGCGCGCGTCTAGAGGTGCGGGTGGAGCCGAGAGGGCTTGTGTGCACGTTCCAAGCGTTATCGATGTCGGTTATCTCCATTGTTTTTTTTTTTTTTTTTCACGCGGGGTGGATGGAGCGAGGAGGGGGGCTAATAATATGCCGGTCGAACAAGGTTGGCAGGTTGACAGTGTGTGTGTGTGCGTGCCAAGTCCATTTCCCAGCGGCTCCAAGGTTATTAAACAGGAAAAAAAAAAGTATATGGCATGTGGCCCCCCGTTGGGTGCTTCTAGCGCGGAAGGGACTGCTCATAATCCCACGAGAGGGAGAGGCATATACAGGATGGCTGGAACAGTGTCACGAAGACAGCTACTTACGGCAACCGATCTCGGAACGTGTCTCGTATCTCTGGAACGGACGTAGACAGAGATGGGATAAGGGCTGCGTTCTTGTTTTCTTCCCCCTCTTTTTTTCGATGTGTTTCCTCGCCCCTCCCCTTTTTTTTTGGTTCCCTCTTCAAGGTTGATACCCAGGCCCTAGGGCGACTGATACCGCCGACAATCGCCAGGATCCGGATCTGCAAGGGAAGAAGCACGGTATCGCGATGACAGTTCTTTGCGCCAATCAACAAACAGCGACGAAATGGCCATGCTCGCTTTTTTCCCAGAGGGAAGCGAACGAGGAGGGCTTTGAAGGAAGCGGGGGCACAGGACGTGGTATGCCGATTACCACGGCGAGCGACCAATGCAATATGTCCATTCGCGGGGGGTGCTAGGCCATCTGGAGACCGCACGGGGATGGTCATATCGAGTGGGGTGAGCTCAATCTGGCTTTTCGGGTCACCGTATATCCGCTTTGCGCGCGCCTTTTCCGTTCGCGGTCTGTGTGGTGTCAGGCGCGGTCCGCTGCGGAATGAGCTGGGCAGTGGGTCATCTACGGATCTGGCGTTGCTTCGACTTCCATGACAGGTCGTCGCGGTTCCGCACCAGAGCGTCGCCGGAATTGGCTCGGACGGGTAATCCCGAGCGCGATCAAGGCCACAGCACCAGAAAAACAAAAGGGCGGGTGCGGCTAGCTCAAACGGTTTATTGTTCCAAGTTGGTTTTTGCACGAGAACAAAAAGAAGGGCGAAAAAGGCGTACCATGATGGCGTTCTTGTGATGCAGCGTCATTTGAATCCCGGTGCACATTTTCTCTCCTGATCCGTGTCCTCCTGGCCCTCCCCTCCCCCCTTCGACCTGTGCTGCTCTCCTCCTGGGGTCAGCCAGGGTTGCG
>JBBPKO010000124.1:0-53736 GCA_038089295.1 Xerocomus amazonicus
AGAGAATACTCGTACTCGGTCGCTGATCTAAATAGGTATCCTACTGGTGCATGGACCAAGCTGTACCCTACTGTGGAATGACTCATAATGAGTCAAGTCGAGTCATAGCTATCGTATCGTAGCAACCGTCAAGGAAGGGAAGAAGGGAACACGAGGCAGAAGAATAGCTAATGCCTAGAACTGAAGTAGCGTCCGGATCGTGAGATAAAAGTACAAGATCATGGAAAGGTTATCATGTGGTCAAAGAAGGAGGTATTCGGGAAAGATAATCGGGTATAGGGGCAAGATAAGAAGAAAACGTAACAATTTCCATGTAAGGGTACACCACATAAGGTGAAGCCAAAGTCCCAGCCTTTCAATTCTATTATAGTGGAGTTACTTAGAGTTCATCTGGCCCTTTTCTAATAATGTACTCATATGGAAAGTGGTAAAGGATATCATAACCCAGGGTAAAGGGTATGTACTAGGATAGGCTAACTATGGAGAGGAAACATACTATGTAACTTGAGGCAAAGGGGAACAACCTTATAGCAGGAATAGGGTAAAGGAAAAGCCATAGACAAAAGATCTAAACTATAGTATGGGCTAGGACAAGGGTGTTACTAGTCTGGAATAAGAAGGATGAGACATATGAAAGGATCTATGTATAGGGGTCCTGCTATAAGGATGGATAAGTGGAGTATGGAGGTGGCAAGGATGATATAGGTGAGTATCAACAGAGTGGGATGGATGAAGAGTAGGGTCAAGATGATGAAAAGGAAATGATATACCATAGTGAGCACTAGCACATAGGGTAATGCAGGTAACAGCTGTAACATATTGTAACAGATGCCTCATATTCCTTCCATTCCCCTTGATTGATGGTAACTACAATACACTAGCTATGACTTGTTCTGACTCTAGATGAGTCATTTCATAGTAGACACAGCTTGATCCATACACCATCTAGATATCTATTTAGTTCCAGTGTATTATAGTAAGCTCTAAGCTAGATCTCTCTTATATCTTTTGATTTATAGTCAATTGATCCATTGATTTCTCTAACCCTCTACCCAGCAGTTCATTTGGATGACTCACTTCACAGATACCTTCATCTCAAAAGCTTAAGACTTGGACCTAAGTCCTCCAGCTCAGAAGGCATTGATACCTTCAGCTTGAAGACACAAAACTTAGACTCTCTTCAAGGGCTATGCTTGTCCCTATCTGGGCTAAGTGTAACACTAAGAAAGTAATAGTTTTTTCTTCTTCATTACATTCTTTAATAGAGCTTCTCTAAGGGTATTTCTCATTGTCTAAGAGTGGATAAGAGTACTACTAATAGTTCTGATGATTTGGTGGCCTAAACAGCTTTCTTGATCTTTCTGGTAATGATTTATTTAATAATAGCTCTTTTATTGACAGAGGTGAGTTTGAAAGGATGGCCATCTTGAAGCCTATAGTTCTCTAGTTGAATCTCTTGAAGGGCCTAGAATACTATAGACTTCCTTAGACCACTTTGTGATGCAATCTTTTCAGAGAAAAGACCTAGAAAGGTAAAAAAGATATAAAAGAAGAGAATAGACTTTAGAGTAATAATTGAAAGATAAACATGAAATAGTGGTGCTTATAAATGTTGCTAGACCTTTATTTACATAAGGGTAACATAATGGGACCATTACCCAGAGTATATAAGCACATTACAGCATGCTAATGTCAAAAATATGTTATCTGAACTAAAAGTCAAAAAACTGTCCACATGAGTTGTCATTTCAAAATGGCTCTTATTCTATCAATTCTTACTCAAATCTTCTAATTCCTAGACTTGTAGAAAGCCAAGAGCATCTACTTTGTTTCATACACTAACATGTTAGGGTTAGGGTTAGTGGTTATTGCATACCATTGCCATTAGTGAAAAACATGCAAATATGTGGACAGTTTTTTGAGCCACTGTATCTGTGTTTTGGTGGTATAGTCTGATGGCAAGTGCTATTGCTTCCTCATGGTTTTGGCTTCATTCATGTTGCTTTTAGTCTTTGGATTTTGCATGACCAACCATGATAGCTTGACTGGTATGTATATTATTCCTTTCTTCAAAAACTGCCTATAAGGGACCCAAGTGTGCTAACCACACTGACCATACCTTTTTAGGAATAGTGTAACTCCAACAAGCTGATAACTGCCACATACACACCTCCTCTCCAGCTCTGGCAACTCCACAAACATCTTTTCCTCTATTTATACATTGTAGAAGTAGAGTCAAGAGACCATATTACAGCCCTCTGTTTTTATTTCTTTGCTTGTTGTATAAATCATTGCACATTGCAACATTTAGTGGATTTTTGGCCAGTAAACACAAGAGATCAGAGACAGATTGCATTCAATAATACTCAGGATCTACTATGCAACAAAGCAGTCACTAATATTTTATATCTGAGACAGATATTGTGTTATGAAGTGATATTTTGTGTTGTAACCAACTTCGGTTCAAGTGCCGGTGGTGGTTCAAGTGCCGGTGGATGACTGTAATAGAATCCAGGCCAGGCGCAAGACATCTTCCAACAGAAACTCGTCCCCATACTGTGTTTTTTTATATATCAACAATAATACAGACGAGGGACAGTGGTGGAGGCGGGGGTAGCATAGACATGAGTAGAGAGGAATGGAGAGGGGCGTGACCGCCGATTATGATATGCTCACGATGCCTTGTCTTGTCATCTTTCCCTAGTTCCTGTTGGTACGCTCTTCACTCTTCACCTTCTCCAAGCGTCCCACCATGCCACCGACCTTTAGTCCAACCATCCTTAGTTGAGCCAGTCTTGACAATAAAGACACTGCTGTTCCATGTCGGAACTGTGGTGTATCTATTTCGTAGTCCTCAGTTTCTGGCCTCTCAACCGTCCTAGTCTACTTCGTTGCGGGGTTGTTGTCAGCATTATCTCTGACCTATCACTATGGTGTGGAAACAAGGCGTTCTCATGCTAAAATTTGATGAAACCATGCCGTTTCCCGACCACATGGGTGTGACTGTTCAATCACCTTTAACTTGGATCAAGCTCGGGACCGACTGAAATGCTGACACGTTCGTCGTTCAAGCCTGCTCACAAAGTCCTAGGAACTTTCGTGTTCTAAAATCGAAACCATCTTCTCGACCAGCCTTGCTGTCGCCATAACTCAACTAGAAAGTCGGTGATATCTTCCAACGCATCTACACGGCTGTACAGGTAGATTTGTTACGAATCGAGCAGAGTAGGGGGTGTCCATAAGATGGGATAAATGAAACAACAGGGTGAACCAAGTAGAGGTGTCGCGATGTGGAAGGGTGGGAGATGAAAGTAGTCCGCTGGGAAAAGACAGGAAGCGGGACACGGGAATTGTTCATACAACAAGCAAACCCTTGATACCATCGCCGTGCCGCGCAGTATGCACACCACGAACAGCCACAACTACGATCGTCAACGTCACAATAACCCTGACGAGGTAAATAAACCCATCGTGAGATCGGAAATGAAGTGCCTCTTACCAAATAAGCCAGGCAAAACCCTCGAGGGCATTGAGTTGACCGCAATAGACAAAGACAGTTTGACTGCTGTGAAAGCTCCGGTTGGCAGTGGCTGACAGTGTCGTAGACCAGTACTTACACGCAGTTCAATCCACCGCCAAGAGTTGCGGTGATGCTAGCCGCGCCTGCGGTCCAGAATATCCACGTGATGAGTAAGCTACTCGCCGTCAGCCAAATCGAGAGTGTAATGGAACCGAATAGCCCATACGAGCAGGTGTAGGATGCAACGCTGTTGAGCAGGCTATCTTGCATGCGGAAGAAGAAGAGCAAGTGCAACGCAGATAGAACCACGGTCCATATGGAGGTAAATAGGAGGAACGAAGTACGATCACGTTCGTCGGTACTGAAGTAGTTGTGATGTTGGTTAAATTGAGCAACGAGATAGGCGGATATTGAAAGCTATGGCAGCATAAGATGAGAAGCCAGCTCTGGAATGACTATGCACCCACTTCGATGATACTGAATATGATAAGTGATCCAAACACAACTTATGGGGTGCGTCAGCCAGGATACTGCGGAGAAAGTCAAGACCGACTTGGATGTCCCTTGCGGATCCAATCTTCAAAGGCCATTTGGAAGAATATGTGGAGAGTATAATAAATGGAAGGTCGTGAATTCGTGCAAGATCGTTGGCAAGAAGAAAAAGAGTGAAATCAGCCAAGTTGAACAAGGCGAGGTGGCTGTGCTGAATATTCCCACTGTGTTATGTGACGTCACGTAATTGAGTGATATGGTACACACGGTATGCAAGAAAGAAAAACGGCGAGGAGACATCAAAAGATCAAAAGATTCTACTGATAGAAGACTCTTCGTCTGGGATGCAAACTCGGTCTCCAGGATGCAGGTCATTGCAGACAATCTTAGGATTGACAATGCGAAACTTGTCCAATGTCGAATTGTGCTGACGAACAATGTTCCAGCAGGTATCGCCAGATTGAATGACGTACGGTATCGTCGTGCTGGGACACGGTGCAGGCGTGGCAAGAGGTGAGAACGCAAGCCGCCAGACGAGCAGCAGGATGACCGCAATGATCAGGAAGAAAGGAAAAAGCGTGCGATAGGCACCTCCTCGGAGAAAATGGCGAGAGCCGTGCTGGAAAGAGTGGCCCGGGTTAGCCGAATGTGTGTGGAAGATAGCGTGTACACACTTCATCCACTGCCAGGGGTTGGTAACCATCACTACGGGCAGGTGCCGCCTCGACATCATTGTCACTGTCTTCTGCAGAGAGCGTGATGGGCAGCTCTCGGACTACCGTAATAGATTAGAATCGTCATCCGCAATACGAGTGGCGTACCAGTACCTTGAGTCAATTCACCAAACTCGGAGCCTTCAGGACCTTTGTATACCAGCCCTTCCCGGTCACGAAAGTAGTAACACCCAGTGTCGGCGTCGTAGCCAATGCGCTTCATTCCCTCAGGCAGCCTATAATCATCCTATGAACAGAGCCTATCAGCTGAAGCGGGGATGCTGTGTAGAAACTCAACGTGCCTCATCGTATTGCGTCCAGCGCCCCATGTCGAGTAGTTGGTGGTCCACCCAATAGCGAAGTAAAACAAAGTCAGCAAAAAGTACGGCAAATCCCGAAAGAAAAGACACCCAAATCACCGCAGTGAAGGGCAAGTTGATCAGAGGGCAGCTAGTTATGAAAGAGCCCGTTTGTGTCGTTGGCAGTTGCGCTGATAGAGACAAAACACAGCTGTAACATCATTAATTCATGACACGGCGAGTCAAGTAAGCGAAAAAGGCAAAGGCAACTTGTTAGCGTGTTGGTTGCACCTTGCCATCATCATGACCGACGTTCAGGTACCTCCACTAGGCCAAATTCCAGCCCAAACGGCCCCCACTGCAACTGATGCCTCCGCTCAACCTCCAGCACCAGACGAGGTCGCTTCAGAGACCCTTTATATTCAAAATCTGAACGAAAAGATAAAAGTCGATGGTGCGCATCTCCGATGATATGCTTTCCCCATTACTCGACGCTCATCAAACAGTGCTCAAATCATCCTTGCGGGGTCTTTTCAAGTCATACGGTGAGGTTCTGGATGTCGTCGCACATAGCAATCTCCGCATGCGTGGTCAAGCATTTGTGTCATTTGCATCACCCGAGATTGCTGCCAAGGCAATGAAAGAAGTCCGGGGATTCCCTCTCTACTCAAAACCAATGGTAAGGTCCTTCCAATCAACCACCCGGCTCGTCGTTGCCCACACTGTCGTAGCAAATATCATTCGCGAGGACCAGATCAGATGCCGTCGTTAAGCATTTGGATGCTGAAAACTTTGAAGCACACAAAGCTCTAAGAGCCGAGCACAAACGTATGTCGTGCTTACTCCTTGCCCATGCACGTCTAATGAGCAATCGATCAAGGAAAAACCCGCTATTCCAACCCGCTCAAACAAAAATTTCGCGCAAAGAGAATGGCTGCAGAAAGTACACGCCTTGCCTTCCTTCCCGACTTCACTGGTTGGTTGATCAATGTTCTCAGTGGATGGCGTCTCCGCGGCTCCCGCCCCAAAACGGCCAGCTGTGCAAATGCCAGACGAATACCTCCCACCCAACAAAATTTTGTTCTTGCAAAATCTACCGGAAAGTGTCACAAAGGACCAGCTTATGGCACTTTTCTCTCAGTCAGCCATCGCTCCTACCCCTGTGCAACGTCTGTTGATCCCTATTTGCTAGATATCCAAATCTTTACGAAGTCCGGCTCATCCCTACAAAACGAGACATTGCGTTCGTAGAGTACATGGACGAAACGAGCGCAGGTGTTGCCAAGGATGCTTTGCACAACTACAAACTCGATGGGGAAAACAAGATCAAGGTACATTGCCATTCTGCCGTTGGTCTCATGCTCATCCGTCCCACAGATTACCTTTGCACGCAAGTAACGCTTATTGTATGATCTCGTTGTAAGCCTTTTGTAATAAGAAATAATCTCGCTTCTTTCTGTCTTTGTTCTCCCGCCTTCTATGTGAACTTTTACGCGTGACAGCAAGCACCATGTCATGAATGTTCTGAGACTTGCGAGTTGGTGCCTCGCTGCAGCCTCGTTTCAGCGAATATGTCAGAAAGGAGTCTTGGGAGTCGTGGTCCACCATTTGTCTCTGAGCCTGGCTTCTTTTCAACAATTTCTACCACCATCGATACACATCACTTGAAACTTCAATTCAAAACAGTCATGCCTATTATTTTTGTGCGCAAACAAACTTTGAAACTTGATAAGATTTTCTGCTCACTTCTTTTCCTTGTTTATATTCCTGCAAAAAATTTACAGGAGGACGAAGAAGAATATTCAGAGGGGCTCGATGTCTTCGCGGAGCACATGAAAGTCATGGGTATGTATTGGACACCATCGAAATTCAAATGGACATTCCATCGATCTTTAGGTTCCAAAGCGACAATGATAGACACCGAATTGTCAACGTCTTGTGTCAATCTATCGGAGCACACGCGGACATTGTCAATCCAAAGAGCGACCTCGTCAGACTACTCGTTGTCGCCAATGGATATCGATTTCTGCTTAGAAAACTTGCAAGGTATGTCCGGCCTCCATGGACTCCTCCTCTCGTTTCCGTCTCCCCAGTGACCTGGAGCACTGACGATACTTTTGATCAGTGGAAGAACGTGAGTGTCTCACGACCCTGCCTCTCCGGGCGTAAGTTCATACTCAGAATCGATCTGCAGCCATCAGCACCGGTCCTGCTACAAGGGCGCCACATACGAGCTATATGCCACAGTCTGTTGCGGTCCCCTCAAAACGGACTACGGACATGCACGACGATCCGGGGCCGCGCTCACCACCCACCTCGTCGTGCGCCATACCTCAACCAGCAAAACGTCACCATGCCTCACAAAGCGCGCCGCGAGTCTCCCCGCCCAGTCCATCGGAGTTTGGAGGAGCCCTTGACCCTTTCCTTATCGCGCATGACACGTCGGTCCAACCCCTCCTTGACGAGTATGACCTCGCCTGGGGAACGGTATACGAAATCGCACGTGGCGTCACTAAAGGAAGGTGGTCGTGGACCTCGGTAACTAGGGAGAAGGTCGAGCAACTCCGCGGCACCAATGCGCACGCTGCCTACCGAGTGGGGGCCGTAATGCAAGGGCGCGAGGTGCCTCGTGCCCCCATGGAAGAGCTTTGGTACTTTTTTTTTCTTATCATGCCCACCCGATAGCAATGTTGACACATGCGCTGCGTGATGATTAGGGTCGAATATGATCGCGAGCAGGCTGCGATTCTGGAACACAAGGGCCGCGGATTGGGCGGAATGGGTCCGTGGAAAGGCAAGGACAATTGGTATGGCGGTCGCGTTCAGCAGGCAGGCCGACTCGTACTGGAGCGTGGGCAATTTTCGATTCAACTAGAAAAGCCGGAAATTCGGCGATCCCACCGCTTTTCTCGGTTTCTCGGCTCTCGCCGGATACTCCAAATCCGTGTTTCCGACGACCTCTTCTATAAACATGGCAATAACGTCCGCATGGTGTTGAGTTCCCATAAGTTCATATTGTGCGGCAGAGTCTTCTTGCCTTTCCACGCCAAGGAGGGCGGTGTCTATATGATCGAGACCGACGAAGACTATGAAAGAAGGGGAAACCATGTTCACGGAGACGGGCATAGGATATCATTGAGAGACTTCATTCTCTGGCATAATCCCTTCTATTATAATAGCCAGCAGGTAAGACTATTGCTTGGTTTTTATTCACGTTAAAGCCATTGTCACTAGCCAATCAGTAAATGGTCAACCCGATGGGCTTTGGGTCTTTCAACATCAATACCTACAATTGTGTTTGAAGAGCAATATATGTATTACGACTTGGATGATATTGGCAAGTATTTTTTCACATTACCTCTATCCACTGACAATTCTTCACCAGTCGTCAGCCCTCAAGATTGGGTGGGAAAAACCCCACCTGAGAAAATACTCACAGACGGTTGTGGGTATATCAATGGGGCCGCTCTTACCCAAATAATGAGGGTCATGGGATATGCTACTAGGCCTACTGCAGTTCAAGGACGTGTTCGTGGATCAAAAGGAATGTGGGTATTACATCCTGACCCTCATGAGCAAGTGTCGGACGGACCCGCCAAAATTTGGATTCGTCCATCTCAGACCAAGATCAAATACGCTACAACCAAACAATGCAGTTCTACGTTTGATGTTAAGGCACAAAGAACCTTTGATCTTCTTGCTCCTTCTAGGGTTATTGGGCCCAGCCATCTTTCTGCTCAAACCTTAGTCAATCTGTCCTATAATGGAATTGACCATCAACTCTTGAAGGAGCTAATGTCATTAGGCCTAGAAGAAGAAATCCATCCCTTCATTGACTGGCAACAGCCATATTCTATGATACTGTTGTGGAAAGCAGTTGAGAAGGCTGGTAGTGTTGTCATCAGCAGATTGAGAAGAACATTTACAGGACAAGCTCGTGCTCTAGGACTAGGTCAACTTCATCCTCAAGATCGAGAAAGTCAAGATATAGAAGTCAAGATAGAGGAAGATGAAGAGAGTGACTTCCATTATCTTCGTTCATCTTCTCCCGTTGGTCACAAGACCTTGTCTGGCGAACCACGGACCTTGCATGAAACAGTTCTGGAATTGCTTCAAGCTGGCTTTCATCCATTAGAGTTGGATATTCTATTTCAAAAGCTGGAATCTGTGATTTCTTTGGTTCTAGATGACTACCTGGAAAAGTTTCATATTCCAGTGTTAGAATCATGTGAAGCATATATTATTCCTGGTATTTTTGTCATTCCTAGTGTACTTTTCATACTAATAATATCTTCAGATCCTCATGGAGTTTTAGAGGAAGGCCAGATCCATTTCAGATCCTCTACTCCTATGGTAAATCCCACTACTGGAGAACAATTCAATATTGTCCTAGGTGATGTGCTTGTAAGTTCTTTCATATAAATGTATTCACTTGTTACTAATTTAATGTCAAGGTATCTAGGAATCCAACAAGACTACCCTCTGATGTCCAAAAAGTAAGTATTTAAAAGTACTTGATTCACAGTTTAATTACAAGATATAGGTCAAAGGAGTTTATCACCCCCAACTAAGCAGCTATTTGGATGTGATTATTTTTCCTATTCAAGGAAAACAATCCTTGGCCAGCTTTCTTGGTGGTGGAGGTAAAAATTTGCACTTTGGCTTCATGAGAGATAATATTAAACTGTTTTTTCACAGACTATGATGGAGGTATGTCAGTAAAATGCTTTGACATCTTACCTTTATATTGTGATTCCTTACAGATACTGTTATGCTTAATTGGCATAAACCATTAGTGGGACAGTTTAGAGGTTCTCCTCTGTGTACAGCCCCCACTAATCTCTCTTCTTTTTTTGAGAGAGAAGTGGAACATGTTAGAGATTTTGATAAAAGAGTTTCAAAGCTAGATGCTAGGCAAGCCCAAGAGGCTTTGCAAAAGGTTCTTTTACTAGGACTTGCAGAAACAAGAGTGGGGCTCTACTCAAAGTTCCATGACTCTGCAGTCTATGAATTTGGATATGGAAGTTCAAAAGCAAATCATCTAGCCTACATGTAAGTTTTCCACCTTTTGTATATTGTTTTGCTCATATAACCTAGGTTTACTACTTGCTTGGATGCAAGCAAAACTGGTCTTAGGGTTAAGCTGTCTGTCTTTGAAAATGATAGACAACTATGGGGATCCAAAAAGCCCTGGTATGTCTGGAAACTTGAACAAGGGAGGACTGGCAAGGTGTCAAATAATAATGTGCAAAAGCCATGCATGAAGTCCAAAGAGTATATTTTAGATGTCCTGGTGGAAGAAGGAGAGAAGCTGAGAAAAAGGGCTCTTGATAAGTATAGGAGCCTCAAGACTCAATACACTGGGCAAGATGAGGACTTGTTTAGGCCTTGGCATGCAGCATGTGTGAAGGCTAGCCAAGCCAAGGCCAATGGATTTGCTGGTTTCTCGGATAATCTGGAGGACATCAAGGCTCATGTGGAGGAAGCATGGAGGCAATATCAGAGGGCAATAAGCATCTCCAAAGGTCTTGCTGAAGAAGAGTCCTCAATCAAAGGTGCCCCTTTTGAATCTGTCTCTTTGTTCTTTGCAAAAAAACCTCCTTTCAGGGGGTTTCTTTTCTTTTTAGAGGATGACATACGTACTTTGAAAGCTTCTTTTGCGTCCACGAAATCACTTGGCTTTGCCTTTTCCGTTGCGTTCCGTGACTTGTGTGCCCTCAAGGCTCGTGCGGTTGGTAATGTAGCGATTACACACTCATTTGCTCACTGTATGACCATTCCTAATGTCGTTGTTCGCACTTTTTCACAAGTCCAAAGATCTGATGATACTGATAGCTAGTTATCTTGCACTCTTATAATGTACCGTTATCTTGCGTTATAAAATCCCATACATACCATAGCTTCCGAAGCTTCCGGGTCGGAAGCGTGGACCCGATTAGCCACGGGAAGCCAGTGCCTCTTGATCTCACACACCCTCACCGCCGACCTTCCTTCGCTCTGACCCTCATCTTGACCACGATGCCTTACAAGATTTTCTGTCTAGGTAACCCCCTTCTCGATGTACAGGTTCGAGATGGAGAAGCACTCTTGGAAAAGTACGGTCTCGTGGCCAACAATGCGATCCTCGCCGAGGAAAAGCATCAGCCACTGTACGTCGACTATTTTCCTGCCCATCATCATCCCCTGTTCGGGTCGCCTGACCGGTCGCTTTACTGTCATCAGCTACGAGGAGATCGTGAAGGGTCCTGTCACGTACGTCGCTGGCGGGGCGTCCCAGAACGCTGCACGTGGTGCTGCTGTGCGTAGTACAACACGATTCCTGTGTCTTGGAGACCTGACGACGCTCGCGCCTAGTACGTCCTCCCCCCTGACTCCGTGGTGTACGCTGGATCTGTTGGCGATGACGGTCTGGCGGAGCAATTGCGGGAAGCGAACAAGCGCGAAGGGCTGGCCGAGGCGTACCAGGTCAACGCGGGCGAAAAGACGGGTGCGTGCGCTGTGATTATCACAGGGCACAATCGGTAAGCCTGTCTTTTTCTTTTTTTTTTTCGGGCGGGCAGGAAACCGCTCCTCCCGCCCTTGCGTGTCATCGTTGACGCGTGACGGGGATTTCCAGGTCGCTGGTAACGACGCTCCGTGCTGCCGAGTTGTTCAAGGCATCCCATCTCGACTCGCCCGAGGTAGCCCCGCTCGTGGAAGCCGCCGAGCTGTTTTACGTCGAGGGATTCTTCCTCTCGCACGGCGTCGAGTCGGTGCTCAAGCTGAGCAAACACGCGTCTGAGAAGAACAAGGTATGCGCTGGCCTTCCCTGACAGCTGGTCTCGCTCACGGACGCGTGTCCGCGGTGGTTGTGTGATCGACGTTCTAGACATTTGTCCTCAACCTCTCGGCGCCGTTCATCCCCAAGGTGTTTACGAGTCAACTCGAACAAGTCTTATACTACACCGACATCCTCATCGGAAACGAGACAGAGGCGCTCGAGTTTGCCAGTGCTGTACTCAACACCGATGCGCCCAACATGACCGAGATCGGAATTGGTATCGCGGGGTACCCCAAGGCGAACTCGCGCCCGCGGACGGTCGTTATTACGCAGGGCGCGCAGGATACGGTACTCGTGGAAGGGAATAACGACCCCAAAGTGTTCCCTGTGACGCCAATCGCGAGTGAGCTGATTGTGGATACGAACGGCGCGGGGGACGCGTTCGCGGGCGGGTTCTTGGGTGCGTACGTCGCTGGCAAGACGCTCGATGAGTGTGTCGAGGTCGGGCACAATCTGGGTGCGATGAGTGTACAGTTGGTATGTGGTCTCCGTGTTTTAAAGCTTCATAGGACTTGTTTTGACCTTGGTGTAGGTTGGTCCACAATACAAGTGGCCCAAGGTCAAAGTGCTCTGATAGACCAAAAATCGTGGTGTATTGTGTTGATACCGTCTAACCCACCCTCGCTCTCAACAGCGGGCTATTTGTGTTTTTACCTCTGAAATATCTCCAAACCGCTAGCTTTCCACAGCATGTAGAACTGAACGACTTCCTGACCGATGTCGAATGTAGATCGTAATATCCATTACCGAGGAAGCGTCTAAGAACGTTCTACAGCATTCATAAGCTTCGCTCCGTCCACACGCCAACTGCAAGTAGTGTAGTGCCAATGTCCAAAAAATGTCACCGAAAAAGACTATGAGAGTATATGTCAATATAACACTATGCGTAGAATACAAGTTCATGAAGGAGGTGGAGAAGCAAGAGACTCCTGTCCACGAATGAGTATTAGATCAAGCGCCATAGATATCGTGGTTGTTTGTACTGACCTGCGTCAACAACTCGGCTAATGTGGGCGGTCAGATACAAGTCGATAAAGAAACGGGAAAAAGAACGGACCTGGGTTCAACATAGGTTCACCATCTTCTGTGAGAATTTGTCCCATCTCGAGGGAATGCTCCAGAGGTGCTGAATGAGAGGAATAAGAATTGTCTCTGCTGGGAGAGAGTAGGTTTTGAACGATGTTAGAATCGCTATCGTTACCATTGCCATCCCCGTCGGGTGGTTCGCACCGACCGGGTGAAGAAATACGCTGTGTGCAGCTGGACGATGGCCGCCCCTCTGGTATATCTGTGCAACATTCGTCGTCTGATTCATTGACAGCTAATTTGATGGCGCATGGAAAGAAACTTACTGTCAGCTCTCCTCGCGGAGGATGATACTAATGAAGGATCAATCACAGCAGTCTCGTGATCACCGGTTTCTGAGTGATCTTCCATTGTAGAATGATCCAATGAGGGGTCGACAGCTATCACGGGGCTACCCTGGCGTGACGACGACGATTCACCATCGCCTGAGGAAGTGATACCATTCGGTATTTCTTGATGGGTCATGACATCGGAAGGATGCATCATGGTACTAGGACGGTAATATTGTGGTGATGTGTTGTAATAAGGGTGGGGGTAACCAGGATGAATCGTGTGGGGGGGAGGTGGTTGTGAGCTGTCACCGGCCCAAGGAGGTGTTGGCTGCCAGCTGGCCTGATGCAGCCGCGTTGCAGACGTGGGAATACCAGCGGGAGCAGGATAATGGCCGTCAACAATCATTCCTGGGGGAGGCATCATGACTGTAAACGACTCGTATCAGTGGGCGAGGTCGAGAGGCATATACTCACCACCTGAGAAGGTGTGGTGACGGTAATAGCTTTGCGCACCTGGCGGAGGGGCTGTGGGTTGGGGTAGGGGTGTGTGGGGCACAGGATTGTCCTTTGATGAAGGTGTTCTACTGCGACTCTGTGATCGTGAACCGGAGGAATGAGGATCCTCCTCAGCCGTTACTTTCCTCCTGTCTAAGATATCGGTGGGCTCGATCACAACGCCATTATGCCTAGCGGACGGGTGGATGAGGCGATGTAAAGTCAAGATGGGTCCACTGACCTGGATTTTTGATGCCTCCGAAGGGCATCTGTCTGGAGTGGTGTCAGATGAAACACGAAGCGAAGAGGAGGAGGGACAGACACGAGTGAACCTAGCATCACACTGAGGGCAAGCACTGGGGAGGGTGTTTATATGCGTGCCCCTATAATTAAAGTGGCACATACAATCCGGGCACGGAATGAAGTTTAGTTGTGCGCTGATGTCTCTTGAGATCGGCCTCGCGAGCAAACTGTTTGTTGCATCCGTTGATGCTGCACGGCCATACGGCGGAATCTGAGGACTTCTTTGGAGAGGGTTTGTCCTGATGTTGAGTCTTTTTCTTGTGTACCTCCTTCTGGTCAGACTGTCGCCGAGCCGATTAAAGGATGGGAAAGGGGTGGCTGATTCAACGGAGAACGGACAGGCTGTGAACAAAAGACGTTACTCACTGTCTGCTTTGATTGTCGGACCATATCTTTTTTACAGACTCGCTCAAGGATCTCAGCTGGACAATTCCTTCACCGAGGATGTATTTTCTCGGCCAACCCGTATTGTCTTTGCGGTGGGTGGCGTGGCGATTTAAAGGCGTGGCGTCCGTTGGCAGTTGCTGTGGCTCACAGGGCTCACTTTCCCTCCGTCCCCCCCCCTCACAAGACCATATACATGCACAAATATATCAAGTAATCAACCCTCGGTCTTCTCCATCTTCTCCACAAGCGACATTCCACTGATGGGACCGTCACAATAACCCGGTAACCTCGTCCCGTCGGGTGCGATACCACAGTGACTACAAATCGTGTTAGATCATGCCAAGAATCCAAAAAAGTATCATTCACTCGACAATTTGCTTCCAATACGTTTCAAACTCGAACTCAAATTCGTAATCACCACCAAAATCAGCATCAAGCTGAGACTGGGGAATAAGTTCAAAGAGGTCTGGGTTAAAACGCATCTGTCATAACTGAGTCATTTCTCCAACATAAATTCGACATTAGCTCAACCTTGTCTCGTGTCACGGGATCTAGGAAAGGCGAGATCCCTTTATAGAAAAAGTTGAGCAACAGAGGAAGGTTCGTGACGATGGCGCGTCCCAGTGTCTCAACGTAATGGTGCTGAAGGATCGTAAGCACCTGTCATGCCCGTGAAAAAAAAATTCAACACGCAGGCCGGAATCGGGCGGGTACCTTACTCGCTACCGATATGGATGGGTTTGTGCGGAGCGTGGTTGATTTATAGTCGACGATGATAACAAGAGACTCTTGACCCGGTGGCATCAAGTCCTTCGCACGTTCTCTGTATGGCGTGTGTGTCAAGACTGGTATGGTCAGCCATTAGCCCACCTACAGCCACCACACCAGATGTCTGAGCTGACGAGGACTGGTTTCCGTATTTTCTCTTCCAGGGCGCATGTATATAATCGGCCGTCCGTCTTTGTCGAACCCTGTAAGGATGCTGTATGACGTGTCAATTCGGCATGCCCACCGCACGTCACGGAATTCAGTATACCTACATTTTACCAGTCTCACACTCTACTTTGACCTGACAAAGAAACGGCTGTCTCATCAGTAGTAGTTTCAACGTCATTCATGCTCACTTCATCGGGCGGAATGAGCTCCGGTTGGTATTCCCGCCTCCACTCCATAGTTGATTTGATTCGCTTCTCAGCATCGTGGGGCTTCCACTTTGAGGCGCGCATATAGCGAGGGACCGTATCGGGTTTTTGCAACCATCGAACTTCCCATTTGTGATACGGATCCGAAGGGGGCAGGAGGAGAGACTGTGCATACTGCGCGACCACGAAAGACGGCGTGCCACGTAGGCCAAGTAAGCGTTATGCTACTAATTAGCATTTTGGTTATATTCTTACCTCTCGGAGCGCCTCTATCTGTGCAGTCTGCTCTGTGGAGTAAGTGTAAACGGGCCTGACCACTGTTCCTACCTCCGGGGCTGTGAGCACGGCAGTGGTAGGTGCCATCGGGGAGGTGTCTAGAGGGGATATAGTGAGAGTCCCAACGAATTATAATAACCCGACAAACAGCAGCAAAAGTTTACTTATCCATTACTAAACGCAAAATTATCCCGGATTTCGTACCATAGATGGCAATTATTACTCTTGGTGACTTCACAAACAGTGTATTTCCTTGCATGAGCTACGGTAAAGTAGCCCTTGAAGACGAACTGACAACGAGACATGTCCTTTACCGCACTCAGCCAGCATGTTGCGGTTGTGCGATCAGTAAGGACATTCGCGTCGCGGAGTTTGATCTGCACACCAAATGCGTCTGTCACGCATGTCACACTACTCTGCCTTATCCCCACCACCATGCATTTGATGTACACTGTTGATAGCAATGGAAACAGGGTATACACACTCAAGGTCTGCTATTTTGTTCCGTTGCCTCGAATTACATCAACTCATGGGTTTCATAGAAAACGACAGACGAGGGCAGGCTGTCAAAGTCCGCTCATCCAGGTGTGTCCGTGCCTGAGAGCTTTCCGACGTTCGCTGCTGCAACTTGGTGCATGTGCAGCTCGGTTTTCTCCGGATGACAAGTTTTCTCGCCATCGTGTCACTATCAAAAAGCGCTATGGTATACTGCCCACGCAGCTTCCATCCAAGCCCATGTGAGGTCGTTGCCAACAGCACAGCTCTTGTATCCCAATAACTACATAAATCCGGATGTGATCGGTGATTTTTACCTGGCAAGCTTGAGAAACTACCGGGCCTCTTCCGGCACCGTAAAGTCCGATCCCGGTTGATTGTCGTAATTGCATCGATAAGAAGTGACTTGCGCGGCTAATCTTCCCCCTCCCCTGGGTTTTAGCAGACTCACTTCACTACCTGGCACCAACGATCGCAAGTTCTTAATCCCCCTGCGCACCATTATCTCAATGCTTTCGGGGCCGCAGTTGAACATATAACCCGGACAAACTGGTGATTCGGGTACGTACTCTTTGACTCCATGACTCATTGCATCACCTCGTGGGTGTACAGTTTCAGGAACTCCGATTCCCGGCACTCGTCGACATAACACGACTCAGAAACAATTTGTACCAGAAATGAAGTTTGGAAATTCATTGGTGTCACCTCGTTGAAACTGCCCATCTCGCCGTTTCTCCCGTCGGAACGTTACACTAGACACAACACGCAGCCCTGCGATAGGCTTATCTCCATGTGTATAGGATGAGAAAGTACGGTGTGAAAACAGAAAGTTCCGTGGATTTCGCTCAGTAAAGAACGCCGAGAAACTTGACAGGTCCGGTTCAAAATCAGCAGCCGTGGCGCAGCGTAGTCGGTAGCTCTCCTGGTAAGCCGTCCTGTGTAATTCTTGGTACCCTGTTGGGCTAGGTGTTCTGCCCCAGGCACAGACCTGCAGGAACCTGCACAGTGCTGATCAGCAGCAGGGGAATCAGTCAGCGTCAGCGATCGAGTCATCCCTTTTAGGAAGTGCCGACCGCCGCAGTGCAAGTGACTTGCGTACAGGCAAACCGGCTTTTCAACGGTGAAATAACATATCGGGCTGTGGCATCTTAACAGACTCAAATCAACATCCCAATGGCCAATACAAATTTTGTAAGCAGATCCAATCAAAAGCTTTATATAACCCGTGTTTACCGCACGTCAGGGATCATCCCTTGCTGCTCTCTACACCCTTCGCCGACAAGGACATGGGGACCCGTGTGACACACGCGGAACACGCCAAAGTCCTCGAGGTCGACGCTGCGTCTCACGTTGACGTCGAAAGGGCAGAGGATACTTTCAATGAGCTTGCACGACAGCTCAGCCGGCAAGCTGCTCTCAATGCAGATCGATCCAAGCAAACGTCACGGACCGCCTCCCTCTTCCAAGGAGATTTGGAAAAGGGTGACGAAGACAGGCCGTTTAACCTTCAGGAGTATCTCACGTCGTCCAACGATGCCAACCAAGCTGCCGGCATAAAGCACAAACATGTGGGGATCACCTGGGAGGACCTTGAGGTCAAAGTCATCGGTGGGACAGATCACAAGGCAAGCATATGCTTTTCCAAGTACCCGATTCGTTCTAATGTGATTTCACAAACAGATATACATAAATACTTTCGGAGGTACATTTAGTCGGTTAAGTTCAGGGGGGAGGGTCGGTTTAACTTGCCCCATTTCTAGATGCCGTCATTAATTTCTTCATGGCACCCCTACTTTGGCTTTGGGGCTTCCTCATGCGCTTCGTGCCTGTCCGACAGTTGCCCACCAAAATCATTTTGCATAAGTGTGTCCCTACTGCCCCCAACAAGTCGCTATTGCTTATCACATCCAAGGTCATCTGGTGTCCTCAAGCCAGGCGAAATGTGTCTCGTTTTGGGCTGCCCTGGTTCTGGTTGTTCCACCTTCCTCAAGACAGTCGCCAATCAGCGAGGTGATTATGCTCGAGTCGCCGGCGATATTCGATATGCTGGCATTGATGCTGCGGAGATGGCCAAGTACTATAAGGGTGAAGTCGTCTACAACCAAGAAGGTGTCGTGACAACTCCTAGCCTTGTGGCCGAGACTGACCACAAATTCAGATGATATCCACGTAGCTACATTGTCAGTTTCTCAGACATTAGAGTTTGCCCTCTCGACCAAGACCCCCGGACCAAACGGTCGTCTTCCAGGAGTTTCTAGAAAGGAATTTGACCATATCGTCCAGGACACTCTTCTGAAAATGCTGAACATTTCACACACGCATCGAACCCTTGTGGGTAATGAATTCGTACGTGGCATATCTGGTGGGGAGCGGAAACGTGTTAGCATTGCCGAGATGATGGCAACTCGCGCCCGTGTTCAGTGCTGGGATAACTCCACTCGTGGCCTAGATGCCTCTACTGCATTGGATTTCGTAAAAAGTTTGCGCATCATGACTGATGTTCTTGGTCAGACGACCTTCGTCAGTCTGTACGTTATGAGTGACTGACTTTTGATGCTTGCTGACGCTCATCCCTCAGGTACCAAGCTGGAGAGAGTATCTACGAGTTGTTCGACAAGGTGCTTATATTCGACAAGGGTCGTCAGGTATACTGTGGACCCATCTTGGAAGCTCGTGGGTACTTCGAGGACCTGGGATACCGTGCCCTTCCCCGGCAGAGCACGCCCGACTACCTGACTGGATGCACAGACCTGAACGAAAGGCAATTCGCGGATGGTCGCTCAGAGCATGACACGCCGTCTTCTCCCGAAGCTCTTGAGAATGCTTTTAAAGAATCTTCCACTAACGCTAAGCTCCAAGAGTCTCTTAGCAAGTTTAAACTTCGTATGGAGACTGAAAAAGAAGATCAGCATACTTTTCGCGAAGCTGTAATGGCTGATAAAAAACGCGGTGTTTCGCGAAAGAGTCCCTACACCCTTGGTTTCTTTGGCCAGGTTAAGGCGCTTACGATTCGGCAATTCCGAGTCCGTCTTCAAGACAGTTTCCAGCTAAAGACGAGTTTCGGAATGGACACGGTTAGTGGCCTGGCCTTGGCTTGCCTTGGAACAATTTTGACTCCTTTTCTAGATTTTGGCTCTGGTTGTTGGCGGTGCATTCTTGAATCTGCCGAACACAGCCGATGGAGGATTTACACGTGGAAGCGTTATCTTTATTGGAATGTTAACTGTCTGTCTTGAAGCTTTCTCAGAGGTACGCTCCCTCTCTTTTCATGCGCTCTTGTGTCGAATGGGTTATCTTTTTAGATGCCTGTGATGATGTTGGGACGACCGATAGCAAACAAACAGATTAATTATGGCTTTTATCGGCCTGCTGCGCTGGTCTTTGCCAACTTCTTTTCAGACATACCGTTCTCTGCTGTTCGAGTTTTCGTTTTCGATGTGATCGTGTATTTTATGCCGGATCTGTGGGTCGTTTTAGTGGATCCGCTTCCATTCAACTTTCTGACTTCCACCTTCACAGAGCGCGATCCGCCGGCGGATTTTTCACTTTCCACCTGTTCGTTTACATGACGTTTCTTTGTATGCAAGGCTTCTTCCGTACCTTTGGGTTGTTGTGCACCAACTTTGACAGTGCATTCCGCCTTGCGACATTCTTCCTTCCGAACATGATTCAGTACACAGGATACATGATACCCACCTTCCAGATGAAGCGTTGGTTATTTTGGATTGTATGTTTTGGATTATTTATTGCAGAGACGTTCTAATTCCTGGACAGAGCTACCTGAATCCCCTTGGTTATGCGTGGGCCGGGATCATGGAAAATGAATTTATGCGCACATCGTTGGTTTGTGATGGTTCTTACGTCGTACCAAGAAATGCCCCCGGAATGACCAAATATCCGTTCGTTGTCCCACTCCCGATAATGGAGTGACTCCTTACGTATATTGATAGGGATGATTTGGGCCCCAATCAAGTTTGCACCCTCTTTGGCGCACAGCCAGGGAGCGATATCGTCTCTGGAATTGATTATTTAGAAGCCGGCTATGGTATCACCCCCGCAGATATATGGCGCCGTAATCTTGCTGTGATCATCGGTTTCTTGATTTTGTTCATATTCACCCAAGTCATTGCAATCGAATACTTATCGGTGGGTTCCCTCTTTCCGCAGCCAGATGAATTTGGGGCTCACTGTAACAATTTACAGCCTCGGATATTGGGGGTTTCTATTAATATTTATGCCAAGGAAGACAGTGAGACGAAGGCGCTGAATGAGATTCAACGCGAAAAGAAAGCTCGACGTAATGAGAAGCACAATGAAAAAGCAGAGAGGGCATCACATGATGCGGACATGTAGGTCTCCGTTGATGGTACACTGTTTCTCGCATCTGATCTTATGATAGGTCGGGCACCCAAGTTCACAGGCGGGCTTTTACGTGGGAGAATCTCAACTATCACGTTCCTGTGCCCGGCGGAACGAGAAGGCTTCTGAATGACGTCTACGGTTATGTCAAACCCGGTACATTGACGGCCTTGATGGGTGCCTCTGGTGCAGGTAATTCACGACTCCATTGATTTTACCTCCGGTGTACTTGACACGTGTCAAAGGGAAAACGACGTGTTTAGACGTGCTCGCACAAAGAAAGAACATCGGTGTCGTTACCGGCGATATCCTTGTCGACGGCCGACCAATCGGTGCTGATTTTGCACGCGGTACTGCCTACGGTATGACTTTGATGCCCCCGTTTCATGGCTCCTATTCATCTCTACACACAGCCGAACAGATGGACGTTCATGAGGGAACAGCCACGGTCAGAGAGGCATTGCGTTTCTCTGCATACCTTCGCCAGCCTGCCGAAGCGTCAATCGAGGAGAAGAACCGATACGTCGAAGAGATCATCGAACTCCTGGAACTTCAAGACTTCACAGAAGCCCTCGTGTTCACCCTGAGCGCCGAGGCCCGGAAGCGTCTCACGATTGGCGTCGAGCTGGCCAGCAAGCCTGAACTGCTGTTGTTCCTAGACGAGCCCACCTCGGGTTTGGACGCACAGAGCGCATGGAACCTGGTCCGTTTCCTTCGTAAGCTCGCGGATCAAGGACAAGCTATTCTGTGCACCATCCACCAGCCCTCGAGTCTGTTGTTCGAGAGCTTTGACCGTCTTCTGTTGTTGCAGCGGGGTGGTGAAACGATCTATTTTGGGGATATTGGCAAGGACTCGCAAGTCATTCGGGAATACTTTTCCAGGAATGGGGCGATCTGTCCACCGAACGTGAACCCCGCTGAGTACATGCTCGAGGCGATCGGTGCTGGCCTGTCTCCGAGAGTGGGTCCGCGTGATTGGAAGGATGTCTGGCTTGACTCGCCCGAGCATCAGCGAGTACGTGCTGAGATCGATGAAATTAAGACTCAGGGCCTAGGTATTCCTGTGCCAGAAAAGACCCGAACGCGCACATGTGAGTTGGTAGTTTCCATGATGAACAATCTTTTGGTTTAACTTGGCCTTTCAGATGCAACGTCTTTCTTCTACCAATTGCGCACTGTCGTTAACCGGAACAATGTCGCACTATGGCGTTCTCCGGATTATGTGTTCAGCAGGTTACTCGTGCATGCCTTCTTTTCATTGTTTGTCTCGCTTTCGTTCTTCAACCTGGGACATAGCCTTCGTGATTTAGAATATCGCGTTTTTGCCATGTGAGTTTTCCGCCATTCCTCAAAAAAGGTCGCCCTTAAATTCCTGCTAGTTTCTGGCTCGTTGTGTTGCCTTCAATTGTCATGACCCAACTCGAACCCTTGTTCATCTTCAACCGACGTGAGCATACCAACTACCTGCATGAATCGTGTGCTGAATGCACTATTTACAGGCACATTTATTCGGGAAGCGTCGAGTCGGATCTACTCCCCTTATGTCTTTGCTATTGCCCAGCTCATCGGCGAGATTCCTTATTCGATACTGTGTGCGACTGTCTATTGGGTTCTGATGGTGTTCCCGATGCACTTTGGGCAAGGCGCCACTGGCCTGAACGGGACTGGCTTCCAGCTGTTGATCGCCATTTTCATGGAGCTCTTTGGTGTTTCGATTGGCCAACTTGTCGCGGCGTTATCGCCGACCATCCACATTTCCGTTCTCTTTACCCCATTCATCGCCATGGTCCTCGCCTTATTCTGTGGTGTCACCATTCCCTACCCGAATATGGGCAAATTCTGGCGGGACTGGCTTTACCAGTTGACGCCGTATACGCGAACGCTTTCCGCGATGTTATCGACCGAACTGCACGGTCTCGTTATCCGGTGTGCGTCTGACGAGTTCAACGTTTTCAACCCCCCCGCGAACCAAACCTGCCAAGCTTGGGCGGGTGACTTTGTCAGCGCCTTTGGTGGCTATCTGGACAATCCAAATGCTACCGCCAGCTGTCGCTATTGTCAATATTCCGTACGTCCCTGACTGTCGAGGGCGTCATAGAAATCTGACTCGGGTGCACACGCAGGTTGGAGACGAGTTCTTCATACCGCTCAACATCTCGTTTGACAACCGGTGGCGAGATGCGTTTATCCTGTTTTCGTACTTTGTCTTTAATGTTGTTGTGACGATCGGTGTGTCTTTCTCCCTCTTTCCCTTCCTCGTCATGACTGACATGTCGCCTTTTATCTCAGTGGCATCGCGATTCCTGCGATACGCGAAACGATGAGGATATGATGATCGAATCACTCTACGACTTTTCTGACTGCACGACATCACGCACCAATTGATCATGCTTCACGAATCAGGATTTCCCTCTTGACTTTTCCGCTCAGCTGAGTATTGTTCAGCATCTGAATTATCACGACTGTTATGCGCGACAGCATGGATGTATTTCTTGTAGAATCATTGTATCGTAGATTCTTGCAACGCAAAGAATAGATATTGGCAAGTTTCCTAGTGATCAAGCAAGCATGAGGGAAAGAAGGTCACCTGCAGATTAATTTATTCCGGTCTCGCGCGCGCGCAGTTGAGATATGGAACCTTCCTATACGTAATCCACCAACCAAACCCACCCTACGCAAACACGCAGGTTGTTATTGCTACCTGTTAGCAAGTACATCACGCAAAAGGTCATCTATGATCTGATATCATCGAGCCAGGTGAAATGTGTCTTGTGTCTTGTCTTGGGCTGCCCAGGTTGCTCCACCTTCCTCAAAACAATCACTCATCAGCGAGGTGATTATGCTTGAGTCGCCGGCGATGTTCGGTATGCTGGCATCGACGATGCGGAAATGATCAAGTGCTATAAAGGTGAAGTCGTCAGACTCTACGACCAAGAAGGTATTGTTATCTTTGTAGCCCGGCCACGGATGTAGATAATATCCACGTAGCTACGCCGTCCGTGACTGGCCAGTTTCTTGAACATACCATTGCCGAGATGATGGCAACTCGCGCTCGTGTTCAGTCGCGCTGGGATAACTCTACTCGAGGCCTGGATGCTTCCACTGCGTTGGTTGGCGAGAACCACCTACCTTGTTCCCGTTCTTTGTATTCATGTTGTCACCAACAATCGGCGTGTTTCCAAGCAGTTTTCGTCGTCGTTCTTGACTTGTCTTCTTTCACCGCCCTTGCACTACGCGAAGCGGTGGTGCTGACCGCGTCTATCCTACCTGGCTGCGTGAGAACTTGGATTGAGCAGACCAGGTGTCGACTACAATGTCTACCCGCCACCAACCTACCTGAGTGTTCGACTGGAAAGGAACAGCATGGATTACGTGCAACGCTGACATGAAACACATGCAAAGGAATTCACATAATGACACCTCTTGTACACTAAGGATAGTAACTTGGACGATCCGTACTTCAAGAAAGAATACGGAATCCCGGAGTCGCATTAGCTTCATCACACCCGTACGTTGACAAGGCTCTGGTACAAGATAGATAAATCACATGCAATACGCTATCTCAACCGGAGATACCTACCTGCAAGCCTGCGGGATTGGCGCCAACCAATTCTCGAACTTTCGCGCCGTTCTTGAAAGCAATGAAGGTGGGCATCTAACCAAGAGAATGTCAGTCATGCATGCCTGCACAGACACGTCTATAACTGACGGCTCTGATACCGCATTCCTGGGCGACGTCCTGAAGATCGTCTACGTTAACTTTGTAGAATGCGACGTCATCAGTGGCGTTCTTTGCATGTTCCTCAAACTGGGGTGAGATAAACCTGCACGGTCCGCACCAAGCGGCCCAAAAGTCCACAAAGGAGAGTTTTTCAGAGTTGATCTGCATCGGGGATGTGTAATGATGGAACAGATCGGTGAGAAAAAGGGATCATACGATTTCATTGAACTGGGCTAGGGACGTGATCTCTTGAACTTCAGGCATAATCGTAGTGGGTCGTAGGAAAGCTATCGGGTGAGATCGAGTACTTATATACCTCTTGTATGATGCTGTGTCCGTCCAGACGAGGTTCCCATGACGTGCGAGTGGAGCCCACGCTGGTCCGCCAAATCCAGCCTGTCCAGAGGAACTGTCTCAGGTTACTATCGCTCAGTGGATTCTTCCTGAACAGACGGCGGGTGAATGCGGGAGCTATAAGTCGAACTTTGGGGAAAGATCGCGATGGCTGACATGCTGTGGTGTGTCAACTCGGCGTGGGT
Organism: Xerocomus amazonicus; assembly: GCA_038089295.1. Taxonomy (NCBI): domain Eukaryota; kingdom Fungi; phylum Basidiomycota; class Agaricomycetes; order Boletales; family Boletaceae; genus Xerocomus; species Xerocomus amazonicus. The sequence goes on from JBBPKO010000124.1 coordinate 24,920, forward strand.
ATGGCGTGATCTCTGATGAAGAACGTTCTGATGTCGGTCCACGGCAAGGCGAAAAAATGTCAACAGGCTGCAGGGGGAAACAAAGCTATTTGTATCAAACTACCCCAGTACAACGCCGAAAGCCTTGCACACGCTCTGGATGAATCAATGACAGGTGTTAGACGAACCGGGCTACGATGAGATGAGCGAGACCGGCACGATCAAAGATGGCTGCTGTGGCAGTGTTTGCTTTGTAAGTTGCACAGTCATATATCACGTGACCTAATTAGTATGACATATCAGTATCAGCTCGAAAGGTATAAAGAGGGTCAATCCGCCCCCAAATTTCATCGAGATCCAATCCAACATCTTCTACGAGCATCCAACGTCATGAGCATAGTAAAATCAATCAAATCCAAGAAAGAGTTCGAATCTGTGGTGCGTATAACCTCTGGTCGTGCGTGATCGGTATTGTTCACTCCTGATCGTAGCGCGACTCTGGCAAGCTTATCTACGTTGATTTCTACACCGACTGGTGTGGACCATGCAAGTTCATTTCTCCCATCTTCGCAAAATTCGCGGAGGAACACCACAAGGAGGGTGAAGTCGAGTTCTACAATGTCGATATCGATGCTGTGACAGATCTCGCCGAGGAGCTTGGAATCCGATCTGTCGGTGTATTTTTTATTTCTCATTCACCAGGGGCGTTGAGTTCTATTCATAGATACCTACGTTCCACGCATACAAGGCTGGAAAGCCAGTCAGCGACCCGGTTGTGGGTGCCAACAGAGGCGCCTTGAATGTAGGTTGTTTGCCGTTATTCCTTTGAGTAATTTTGATCGATCATTTGAACCAGGCCCTTGTCGAGAGTGGTCTCAAACTGTAGTCGAGGATGGCGGCTTGCCCTCGGTTCGTCTCGGAAGGAGACGGCTGTTTTGATTACTCTATTTTCATTATGTTTATCAGTATATGATAGTCTCCCGTATGCATTTGATGATGTGTATGCAATTTTCTGTTTCGCTAAGTCCTGTGCTAGAAGCACCTGCAACTAGGGAGACGAGTTTGATAGCATCATACGAACTAAGGCCGGTCTTATTCAACGACTCGCAGTATCACTAATTATTCATCGCGCATCGGTTAGCTGGCTTATTCGTACTCTGCATTGGCCGAGTACGGTCCGGCTTGGGTACAACATGGGACGGTTGTGGTGCTCCAAGCTGCGGTCAAACCATATTGCAAGATGCTAGCGTGCGTTATATTATAATAGGCTGCACATGGACGATCGGTACAAATGATAAACCGTGGAATGAATCATGGTCGTGAAGTGAGAAAAAATGAACGTGTGTTTCGCCCAGGGTCTGATTCAACATCCGTCAGTTAAACCTGTCGGGGACACGATCAACATGTGTCAATCTGTCAAAGCAAAAATTACACGAACCAAACTTAGTTCAAGTGTCCAGACCCTTCTTGCCCATAGTTTCACCAACAAGGTGGGTTCGCCAGGTTGTGCTAAATCTACCTCCAGACCATCCCACCAGCATTTGCGCTGATAGTCAAAAATATGAGCGAGGAATATAAACAGGTTGACGTAAAATATACCGCAGGCTTTCTCCAAAATAGCAGGAGCTTTTGCGCCGTCGCCATTTGGTTATAGTCGATAGTAACAGGGCGCTCCCCAATCGGTGTTGGTGGATGATGCACGATGCCCGTTTTGAGCAACACGAGTGCAATGGACGATATACAACACCGGGAAGGTTCCATTGCACGAAAGCCCCACTCGTCATCGCGGTTAAAGCCACTGTGATGAGTCGTCAGGGACCAACAGGAATAACCCTATCGCATAATCAGCATCACCTCATGCACAACATATCGATTAGGTGTTGCTCGGCGATATTGTTTTCCTTGTGAACGTTGCGCTGCAACGCCGTGAAAATGTTACGCTTCTCCATGATATTTTGTCCACAACGACGTTTGATGTCGAGAAGGGCTGAGTTGGCGATGCCGTGTTCGTCAGTGGTTGCGTTATCGTTCTTCGGGGGTATAGCAAAATATTCGAGTTCCTCTCGAAGCACGATGATGGCTTGTTTACTGAGAAGTGGATTCTGGGAGGCGGAAGGGCCGAAATCAGAGGGCGAGCCATCCAGTAGATGCTGCTGGGCAGCAAACAGGCCAGGAGAACTTGCGGTCCCATAAAACGTGTCGGACGCATTCCGGAAGAAATCCAGGACGTATGCAAAACACTCTGGGTCAAACTGGGACAAATAAAATTCAGCCATGGTGCACGATTACGGGCAGAGAGTACCCGAACAAGGGAAAACGCACGTCGACCGCGTATATCTCTTCGTCCTCCTCGTTGTCGCCGCCGTCGGTAAAGGCAGCGCTTTGTCGACTGAGGACAAGGCCGTTTGGGAAAAGACACAAAAGGACAGATTCAGGGAGGTTCATGATCGTTTCCCTATCGACAGAGAAGCGCCTGCCGCGTAAGTCCAGAAGGAGCCTCGTGAGCAGCTGAGGCTGCAGGTTGGACTGAATTGGGACCTGGTGCTGAGAGACTTGGGTTATTGGTGAGGACGAGATTGAGACTGACGCCATGGTGAACGTGAGGTGGACAAGTCCAGCGAGTAAACGACGTTAGGTTGGTGCTGGACCTCGTAGTTTGTCTCACTGAAGCCTCGAGGCGTGCCATGAGTCCTATTTGGCCAAAACAAATAATAACTGGTGGACTCTTGTCTGTCTTCCCTACACCGTCCCAACAATTCCTTGACTCTCAGTGAGCACGTTTGAGTGCTACAACCCAGGTTTCGGGTAACGCGGAACTGGCGTTTCAAGCTGGCGTTTGGTTGCTTGAGCCCAATCGTAAATTGAGGTGTGTGCTCATTTGTTCCTTGATATGCTCTGCCTTGCATCAGGTCGAGGCAAAAATCTTGCTAATACATCCACCGGCCAGTATTTCTGTATTTCATATTTCCTTTGTGCTTGCACGTCCAGAACGTTTGATGCGCAGTCTGCACTAATTAGTCTGTCAGCCTGACACAGTAACCTTAAGAGCTCCGATTTTTCCAATTGTCGCTCCATCACTCGCCTCGAGTTTGGGTCACGCGCCGTGGTGTTTGACACGTTGGCCAGGGACACCGCCAAACACACATTCCCATGATATCAGAAAATGGCGAGTACCAAAAAGTTCACATAGCAAGCAGTGTAACCTCGCATCTATGAAGGCGCATAATCGAACTCTCATGAGCTCCCAACCCTATCTATGAATAGCTGTAGCGGTGCAACAAATCGTTCGCCGTAATCCCCATAAAGTCAGTCCACTTGATCACATATTCAGGGTTTTATAAACGAGCCGCTGGATCACGACACGAGGGGTCAGGTCGTATCGCGTGACCTTTGAAATATCTACTCACGACGAGTTTTGCTTGATCGGCACCCACTAATTCGCCGATTTGGACTCCCTTCACGTATACTTTGAATGCGGGCAGCTGATCGTGTGTCGTTGTCAATATTCCTTTCATGATCCTCGCGGTTTAGGTCGCATGACTTACGTTCCGAACATCAAGTTTCTCAGGCACCTCTCGGACTTCCTCGATATCAAGTCGGTAAAACTGTCCCTCGGGGTTTTGTGCAGCCAACCGGTCGTATAGCTGTGTCGTTGTTCGACACGTGCCACACCACTCGGCCCAGAATTCGATGATGGCGGGTCGCGTACCATTGATCTAGAGTGGCCAAAGTCAATGGTGCCCTGCGTCTCCGGTAGAGATGGGTGGCTCACCACCGACTCAAACTCGGCCGCGGAAGTGATGTATACAACAGGCATTGTGGATTGTAGTTGTGTGCGTACGAGAGAACTTGAGAAGGGAGTTTTTTTTACTGATCGTCAGTTGCTCAGCCCTCCCTCAGATTTATACCCAGCTCGCTTGCTAAACACTCTAACATCGTGTCTCACCAATATCTTCATGCACAGTGGCTCCACCCACATATCGGGTTAGATTCTAGATTCGACCAGGTAACATCACTACTTTGAGAAGGAGGGACAGGAGAGTGTGAATGATAACCAGGCGGAACAGGCGTGCCTTCCATTCCGACGGTTGTGCGACCGTAGTGGACTGCATATTCCTCCCATTGATCGTTCAGAGTGCTGAGCTTTCCCATTCGCTCTCTGACGTAATATTGGTCATTTACCAACCTTCATTCATGTCTAGATTGGGTCGCCGAGGCCTCGACCACAACGACATTTGGAATAGTTTACAATTCTGCCTGCAGCAGACAACAGATCGTTTAAGCTAGGTGTTCGAATGACATCGTTGACGCTGGCGTTTCCTAGGTTGTGGCCACTCGGGGCAGGATGGGTTGATGGGATGACGATTATGGCCTTCTGGGCTCCACGGCGGGCTGGATATCGTGCACGAAACACGAACAGGGAGAGCAGTGGCTCCTGACGGGCACAATCGTAACGCCGTCATTTCGGACGAATTTATCCACTGCCACGTTGGTCAGCTGATCCATTTGAAGGACTCGATTTCCTGCGCAACCGACACGACACAAAAGATGAAACTTACTGTTGTTTCTGGGTGATCGTGTGTTTTCGAATTGTCGTGTGGAGCCCAGACAAAGGGGCGGACTGCTTCATGCTTCATGACTTCATCTTCGGTCTACTTTGACGCACCGGTGTGCCCTGTTGTTATTCTAGATGACGTCCAATGCACTTGCGCGCTCACAGCCCGACCCGGGAACACCCCAATGTTTGTTGTTCCTGTCAATGCATGGTGAGGCTGTATCGCTGCGTTTGAAATTCTGTGATGGTTATGGAACGATGTTTCGTGTCCTTGCATCGATTTGCGGAGTGATCAAGGACAGCATATCAGATCAATATTTGGGGAATTCGCATTCCACGGTATGGACATGATCCATGATCTTGGCAGGTGATGTATGGTTTGCAGCAGAAAAGCTTCCACGGGTGCTGTCGCCCTCGGAAATTGGACATGCGACATGGCATCAATATTGCGCCTTAGGAGACGGTCTGAGTTATCTTGTATACGTTTCCTGTGACTTTTTTCACGCCGACCGAATTGTTGTTGTGTCAGACAATTCTGGAGTGGTGTGCATGCTCGTCGTTTTCGATTCATGGGTGCCTTGTGGAGCACCAGTCGCCCTTTGTCTCTTCCCGCTCGACAAAGGTTGCCATCGCCACACCGGGGATCACTGTTATCGGGACTATATGCACCAGAGTTTCAATCCGATGAACCACCATTGGTTGCTTTCTCTTCCGATTCCTTGGCGCTCTCCTCATGGTAACCGGAGCGTGCCTCACAAGTTCCTTGCGCTGAGAGCGAATCGCAATCATTCCGCCATATCGCCTCAGGACAGCTCGCAAGACAATAATATATCAAACTTATTAATAACATGTCGTAGACGTAGGTTCTCGATGGGTCGATGGGGACAAAATGGACGCGTTTACCATCAGTGATATATATAGGGGGGCGGGCGTACGTACACGAGCAACCTGGCCTGCCTTTCGGCCTCGAAGCAAACATATCCGATCATTTCATGCGTAGTAGTACGTACGGCGCGTTACGTCGTGTACGGGAACCGACATTCGGAGGATAGCATCCGGGATGAGAAGTCCTCGTCCTCGTCGGTTGTCCGTGGATACCCATCGATTAAAAAAGCTCGGTCGGCGAAAGGGAGAAAAGAAATAGAAGGGCGGAACCTAGTGGTAGCTGCGCGAACGACATTTTGGCAGCAACGTGTTGGTCGCACCGCTTCATGTTTGTGCTGACCTCGGACGGTGGGTGTGCTAAGAACGTTTTACGTACACGGCCCCGAGGCTTCAGGAAAAGAACATGGACGAAATCGAGACTGTTGCTAATGAATCAATACGCTTGTCTGAACGTGCGTGCAGGAAAGTAGATTCAACACGGCCGGACCGCAAGTCATCCGCCCAAAACAGGAGTCCCAACGCAGAACGGCACGGATATGAAGGCGGCGGCAGCGGCGGCGAGAAAACTTCTGCCATGGTGATATCATAGAATGGACTGATACAATGTAATTGAGGCACTTTGCGGATGGCGAAGAATGTGCGGGAGTGGCGAACGAAGAAGAGGAACGTTGTTAGAAGTGGCGACGCGTGGCAGACGCGTGCTGTGCCATGGGGGACGCATGTGTTTCCCACCTCTGGTGATGTCATACAGGCACTAAAAGGAAGGAATGGAGCGCGTTTGACTCCCATTTGATTGTCTCGGAGGTTCTTAGTCTTAGGGTGCGCTTCGTCCAGGTGCGGGGGTGTGGTTGGATGACATATGACATGACTGACGTCTGTGGCAAACCTTGGGAAGATAACGACGGAAGATGTGAGAACGTCTCCCGAGATGGGTGCGGGTTGGTGCGTAGTATTTTATTTTCTTCTGTCGAACATGCGATGAGCGTATGTTCAGAAGTGGTTGGGTTACATACATAATAATGCGCGCGTACGACTGGGTTGTTTCGGTACGACATGCTCTCGGCGAGATCCGAGATGGAGAAGCTTGGTCATAGCATTCCAGGGCGACGTCGATCGTTTAACAGTAGGGACGGTCATGGGCTGCGTCTGTGCGTACGACCAAAAACGGGGAATCTGGTTGGCTGACGCCTCGCTCCGCCTGTACTATGATGTACACGCTGCGGCACAGGCTTTCCGTTTGTCAATATAGTGGGCAGAAGGCCAGCTATGATGTAGTGCACAGTAGAGACATGACCTCATCTGCAAAGTCTTTGCGAAATGTCTGATTGCGAAAAGCGACAACGGGGACGATAAGATGAGCTGGTAATGGTAAACAACGCTTTGGGGGGCTTACCAAGTTACCCAACCCATATAGTATAGGCCATAGAGCCGGAGCTTGAACGACGCTGATGAGGTACAACTTGTACCAGTGCTTGTCAGAAATACGCTGGACGGAGCAGGCAAATGATCTCCTGTCCCTGTTCCCGTGTCTGGTGCCTGCATCTGCGAACGTTTGTGCACAGGAACCTACAAGAAAGGAAGGCTGCGTGTTTCCGCCTCATGGTTCGTCAACCTCGTCCGTTGGATTTTTTTATACCAAACCACTCAGGTCTGAGGGATCCGCTTGTGTACAGTAGAGAGCGTAGAGCATGTATCGAGTGACTTGTGTTTTTTTTCTTTCTGTGGACCAACAGCGCCAGTGGGCGGATGACTGGTTCCTGTTCGGCCAGGTGAGGCGTCACCGTATTCACACCTTGTCTGTCTCCCTCACCTCGCCGTTCTTTTCCTTCTCCTTTCATACCCCCCCGGGCAATTCATCCAACACCATCCAGCGAGCGGGTCTTTCCCTCCCTCGCCGCTCCCTGTCCAAATGAGCTACTCACAACAACAACAGCACCGCCCCGCTCGACATAGTAGCCGCCCTCAGGCTCAGGCCCCGTCTTACCCTATCCAACAGCCATACTCGCAGCTGATGTCACAACCGCAGCCAACCTCACCGCCTCCAGGAGCATATTACGCACAACAGTCCGCCAATTCTCGCGCTGGCCCACCCAATATCACCTTTCAGAATACTGAACGTGGTGACCGGCGTGGCACCCTCGACGGACCTCGTCAGCGAACAATGCCCTCTGCATACCAAAACCAGTTCTCCCCACCACACCCAGATGCAGAAACCGGCGACTTTTTGGAGCAAGCCAGGGTAGGCAGGAAGAAGAGTCTCGTCAAACCTGACAGAGAAAAGATCGAACCCGGTCATCGCCAGTGGCATTATCGAACCCATGCCGAGCAGATGGCAGACGATACCGGAGTAGGCGTTCAACCTTCGAGTACGTGATGTCTCGCGGAAAGCTTGCGTAAAAGACACTCCACTTCCCTGACCCGTCTCTACCGTCTAGCTACCGGGAATTACCCACAGAAGCTTCGCCGAGGAAAATCATTGCTTGCGCGAGAGGAGGATGTTCAAGAGTCCGGTCTTTCTCTCTTCAAGCACAGGGCGACTTTACGTCGAAAACGTCCTCAGTCCACTCTATCCTCTGCACCATTGACCACACAGGATGGTTCCTCGCGAAAGTGCCTCGATGGAATCGGTCCCGGACCAAAGGACTGTTGGTTCATTTACTGCTATCTCATCACGTGCTGGATCCCGCCCATTTTACTGAGAACATGTGGTACGTGATTTCAACCAATGGCTTACCAGATCTTAGCGACGATATCACAAGGTATACGGACGCCGGAGCAACAACGTGCATGGAGGGAGAAAATGGGTTTACTCTTCATCATTCTCATGGAGATGGCTGCCGTTGGCTTTATTACTTTTGGTTTCACCGAAGCCGTCTGTGGGACCCCTCCTAATCGATACCATCAGGGCCAAATCAGCAACAGTTCGGTCATCATCCATGGCTATGACTACGATTTCTCGAATTTCAAACACCCTGCTGTTGGGGAATTTAATGGGTCTACCAACCCATTGATTACTGGCGGCTGGAATCTTGCATCAAATGATGCAAGCTTCTTGTTCCAGACCGTCAATCAAAACTGTCTAGGCTACATCACGCCAGCTAGTGGATCACCTATCAACAAGACTGGAGAGAATCTGGACTGGTACTTCCCATGCAACATCTACAACCCGCAGTCTAGCTCAATCAACCAGACTGGCTATGGGGATAGTACCAACTGTCATGTATCTTCCCAGGCCAGGCAAGAGCTCGCAAGTATGAAGCCTCTCGGACAGGTCTACTACACCTGGCAGGATGTTGCTGCAACGGACCGCAACCTAGCAGTTTTTGAATCGTACGGTTACACTGTTTATTAGCTTTGCTATCGAGATTGACCTCCGGCATAGTACTGTGCTTGATCTCGACCTGCTGCAGTGGCTTAGTACTTCATATGTCCAGTATCCGTCCGTCTTTGACGAGATGAAGACAGCGAGCGGCATTTTTAACGGCAAGGATATCACCATGATGCTCATGCGCGCTGGCGACTATCAGCTCGGTAAATGTCTCGAAGACATTGTTACCGTAGGGTTCATCGATACCAACAGCATTGGCTGTGTCGCTTCCGATGTCGTCCTCTACCTTTCCCTCATTTTCATCGTTGGTGTCGTGTTTATTCGCTTTGGCATGGCCGTGTTGTTCGCATGGTTTTACTCGTGGAAACTGGGCAATTTCCCTCGCGAGACCTACGAACAACGGATGAAACGTTCGGAAGAGATCGAAGCCTGGTCGAATGATATCTATCGTCCTGCGCCGAGCCAATACCGACCCAACGTCGGGAAAGGTGGTTTACGCTTTGGGAAGAGCAAGCGTTCAGTACTTCCCTCTATCTCTCGGTTCACTCCTGTCGAGAATGCTCCGAAAGGACCCAATCCCCGCCCAACGACGGCGTATGGTTTGCTCGAGGTCCCGAACAAACAACTCTTGGCGCCGAAATTTTCAAAAGGATCACCACCTGACTCTCCTGCTTATCGATTCTCACGGAGCACTGCGTCAGTCGCCGAATCATCGATGCGTGGATTTTCAGCCCGCTCCTCATTCATAGACACGCCATGTCCTTTTCCGCTCCACAATGTCGTTCCTCAACCCCCTCCTGACTTTGAGCCGTTCAACTTTCCCCTTGTCCACACTATTTGTCTCGTTACCGCTTACTCTGAGTCTGTGGAGGGTCTGCGGACGACCATCGATTCACTTGCCACCACGGATTATCCCAACAGCCACAAGCTTATTCTGGTTATCGCCGATGGCATGGTCAAGGGTGCTGGGAACGCACTCACGACGCCCGACATCTGTTTGTCCATGATGAAGGAGTTCGTCATTCCGCGTGAAGAAGTCCAGCCTCACTCATATGTTGCTATCGCGGACGGTCACAAGCGACACAATATGGCCAAGGTGTATGCTGGCTTCTACGATTATGATGACTCCACGGTCGAGCGTACGAAACAACAACGCATCCCGATGATTCTTGTCGCCAAAGTCGGCAACCCACTGGAAGTCAACGACCCAAAGCCTGGAAATCGTGGTAAACGTGATTCTCAGATCGTTCTTATGGCATTCCTTCAAAAAGTCATGTTCGACGAACGTATGACGACGTTTGAGTACGAGTTCTTTAACTCGATGTGGAGGGCAACAGGAGTCAGTCCAGATCGGTATGAGCTAGTGCTTTGTGTGGATGCCGATACCAAGGTGTTCCCTGACTCATTGACGCGCATGGTTTCCTGCATGGTCGTGGATGTGGAGATCATGGGGCTTTGTGGCGAGACGAAGATTGCGAACAAGACCGACAACTTCGTTACCATGATGCAAGGTAAGCAGGGGTTGTACCGGCCTAGGCACTTGCTAACATTCCATCAAGTCTTTGAGTACTACATTTCGCATCATTTGACCAAGGCGTTTGAAGCCATGTTCGGTGGTGTGACCTGTCTTCCGGGTTGTTTCAGCATGTACAGGATTAAAGCTCCCAAGGGCGATACCGGCTATTGGGTTCCTGTCTTGGCCAACCCAGACATCGTAGAGCATTACTCGGAAAACGTGGTCGACACGCTTCACAAGAAGAACCTACTTCTTTTGGGTGAAGACCGGTACCTTACCACCCTATTACTCAAGACATTCCCTCGACGAAAGAACATGTTCTGTCCACAAGCTGTGTGCAAGACCATCGTTCCCGATTCCTTCCGCGTTCTCTTGTCGCAGCGTCGTCGTTGGATCAACTCAACCGTTCACAACCTGTTCGAGCTTGTCCTTGTTCGTGATCTCTGCGGTACTTTCTGCTTTTCCATGCAGTTTGTTGTTGGAATGGAGCTGATGGGTACACTGGTTTTACCGGCCGCTATCAGTTTCACACTCTACCTCATCATCATCTCCATCATCCCTGGTGGTCCTGACACGACTATTCCCCTCATCCTTTTGGCGTTTGTCCTTGGTCTCCCTGGTATCCTGATTATCATCACTTCACGCAAGTTTGCTTACATCGGATGGATGGTTGTTTATCTTCTCTCTCTTCCTGTGTGGAATGGCCTTCTCCCTGCCTATGCTTTCTGGCATTTTGACGACTTTTCTTGGGGCCAAACTCGTCGAGTTGCTGGCGACAAGGGTGGTGGTCATGGGGACAAGGAAGGTGAATTTGATTCAACTAATATCGTCATGAAGCGATGGGCCGAATTCGAGCGGGAACGTCGCTGGAAGAACGGCGTGCAATCGCGCGACTCGACTCTCGACAAAAGGTGGGACATGCCAATTCCCGTTCAGTTGGCGACCAGTTGACTATGGCCAGTAGTAACAGATATTCCATGGCATCAACCTCGGACATCAACCATCCACCTTCAAATGGGGGCGTTGATTCATCCACTTCAGAGTCTTCACCTTCGGGACCTTATACCGTCAGGCAACGACATGACAGCAACAATGGGCCATTAGTACTTCCTCCTCCATTGTCTACGAGCAGGGTGCCAACGTCTGCCTCATCTGCGTCGACGGTTGGTATGTCACGCTCGAGCGAGGATGTCACCTTCATGTCCGACATGGGCTCGGTTTCCAATCAACGCCTGGTCAGCACCCCCCAGGATCAATACAGTGACGTTTATTCGGAAACACACATGGTCCGTTACCCCTACTTTGACGCCCAAGTTGCCCGGGCAGCCGGGACAAATGGTGGCGTCCTTCGCAATCCTACTGTATCAAGCCACTACCCTGGAGAGACACAGAACCCGTTCCGGCCCTCCGAAGTGCAAGCGCTCGCTTATGACGAGCAATATGGTGGTTATACCACGGATCCTGAAGAGTTACCGTCACATATACCTGGCCAACGGCAATCTCGTGGAGTGAGTTTGTCCGACAACGGACCTGTACCTGGTCCAGAAGGCGTGCGCCGAGTCGCAAGATCGAGGCGACCGACGTCACAAGCGCCTCAGAACCGATATTCACGCTCATCGACGGCGTTCAACCTACCGCCTGGCGCAGCACCACCACAACCCGGAGGTGGGTACGGGACAGGATACTAACCAAGCATAGTCGGATGGCCGAGCGAGAACAGTCATCTTGCGATTGCGCCTGCTGTCTTGTCCGGTGTTACCTCTGGCTATATGATCCGTTCAACGATGCTTGTTGGCGTATGGATGACACTTTTTTTTTTTGCTTCCGGACTTTGAGGCCCTGTCATGTATTATACGATACCTCATGGCACTTTTCTTCCCTCTCACTTTTCCTGAACGCTCTTTTTTTTTTCTCTCTCCTTTTCTTTCTTGATTCCGGCCTTTTTCTTTCGGCTATTATCTTAGAGAACTATTTACGCATGGGCGGACCGCAGGACTAGTTCTGCATCTTGGCATTTATGTGTACGTCGCTCTTCTTGGTTTACGAGCTCTGGTTTACGAGCTCTGCTTCACGAGAGCAGAGGGGAGAGTGACGACGACGACCGATCTATCGTGATCAAACAAAGTTGGGTTGGCTAAACTAAAGGTGTTTTTCGCATAGATGTATGGGAAAAGCAATAACAAAAAAAAATGATGAGTCAGTTCGAAAACAGGGTGCCGGTGATCGTTCCCAACCAAAAAAAAAAGATCCGTTCAGGGCTCCCCCCCGCGAATGCCACGGTATCCGACACAACAATTCAAGTTATGTTTTCGACAAAAAGAAAGATCAGTTCCCCCAGTTTCCCCCCGGTCATCTCGGGAGACACCACCAGATCGTGACACGCCTCACACACAAAGCCTGTTGTTTCTTTTAAAAAAATAATCGGTGTCGCCCAGATAAATTATCGGTACAAAAATTCCTCGTGTGTGTGACCAAGTAAAAAAAAAAAAAAAGGTGGTGGTGAGTTGTGTCGAAATGATCCAAGAAAACCGGCCGACGTGCACGAGCGATGACGAATTCCAAATTCGAAAGCAACTAAAGAAAGCGTCGGAATGAAGAGGGCGAACGAAGAGAGCGTCCAGATACCGCGATGCATGAACGATATAAACAATGGATGCCAAAAAACAAAAGGATATCTATATATATAAAAAAAAAAAAAGAAAAGTGTAAAACACAAAAGTCGTGCGGACAACAAAAACAGTGTGATGAGCAAAGAACCGGAGAAGAAACGAAGCGCATGATACTGCCGGTTCAAACGTTCATCGCCCGCTCTTCCAGCTCGATGGCGGTGCTGCCCGGTTGCGTGGTGGAGCACTCTTGCCCGGGGCTCGCGAAGCCGGTTGCGACGACGTCGATGCACGTGGTCTAGCGCTCCCCCCATGCCCGCTCGTAGAGCTATTTGAAGCACCAGCCGCCAGCAGGCTCGCGCGCGACGATGCGGGTCCAAACGCATCACCATAGACACTCTGCGTACCCCAACCACTAACACCGCCGTATTCGCTCTGCGAGCTGCTGATGCCACCATAGACCGAAGCAGCACTCGGAAAGGCAACGGAGCTTCTAGCTGCCCACGGATTTGGAGGCATGAGCATCCCCATGTTGGGCATGCCCATCACACTCATGGGAACCATGCCCCCCCCGATGCTGCCGTAGACACTCGGCCGACTGGAGCCATACACGCTGCTCCCGCTTCCTCCGCCGTACACGCTCCCTCCGCTCCCTCCACCATAGACAGAACCACCGCTCCCAAAGCCGGCATTAGAGCTGCGCTCCCACTCTTCGCCCGCCATTTGCATCGCATGTTGAGCAACAGCCATTTGGTATGCCTGTTTGGCGATAAGAAGGGCACGTTGGTGTGCAGCGAAGAACGCAGGACCGTTGTTGATCTGAGGGGGAAGCATGCCGTTCATGCCAGTACCTATCGGTTGCTGCCAAGCTGGCAAGTTTGGTTGCACCATGCCATCACCACCGTTCTCCATCGTCACATTGATCGCTGGATTGCGGTTATGCACCCTCGAGTCCTCGTCCGAATCATCGTTGGCCAACGGTCTGCGGCCGTTGACGATCTTACCAAGCTGGAAAGGACAGATGAAAACGATGGTTCCCAAAGGTCACATGAGACCAACCTCGATAGCAGCTTTGGCCTCGCTGCGTCTCCGTTCTCGTGTCCGCTGTTCGTTCGTCGGGTCTGTTTTTGTTGCCCGTTCCCGACTACGAGTGTGCTGGTCTTCAAACGTCACGCTGGGTCTCTTGACGTGGCCTCGGGCCTTCAACGTCGAGTCCGGATCACTCGCATCGTCCTTTGACCGCATACCGATGTCGCTACCATCGCGCGGCGTGAACGGTGAGCGTCCACTACTCGAGTCGCCAGTGGAGCTACCAGCAGGACTCTCTCCGCGGACAGAACTATTACTTGCGAATGGACGTTGAGGCATTGATGACGGTTGCGATCCATATGAGTGCATTTTATTCGGGGCCGAAGAGGACGTGGTGGAAACAGGGGTACAGGACGGAGGCTGTGAGCGACCTGGTGAAGTGCTGATCGCCGAGGTACCTGAGACGGCGCGAGGACGCCCGGGTTTGTAATCATCCTTGACTGAAGGAGAGTCGGGTATCGAATGAATAAGGGGCACAGGTGGGATACGGGCCGTCCGGGTTGCCGACGGCCGTGAGGCAGATATGACGGACATGGTATCTGACTTGTCCTTCTGGAGAGTTGGATTAATCATGGTTGATGCACGTTGACGGGCATTTAAATCAGGCTGGGGAACAAGCGCGGGAGAAGTGATGGAGTGTGTTGGCGATGCAGGTGACAACGATCCTGACGTCTCGGTGGTACCTTGCCGATGAGGGGGCCGAGAGAGTACGGTAAAGGATGTGGGAGGTTCACGTTCACGAATGGGGGTAGGAATAATATGATTCAAAGGAGACTTGACAGGTGGTTGATCTACCTCTTTATCGAGGGCACCTACCAACCGGATGGCATTAATAAGGTCGTCGTCATGATCGTGGCCCGTGGGTTTTGACGGTACAGACGCATCGCCGCTGGATCTGCGATCATGTGCCGTAGAGGGAGGTCGGTTGGCTGAAGGTGAATTCTGCTTGACCACAGAGGGGGATATTGGAGAAGGAGAAGAAGAAAGCGCGAGCACTGCGGGAACAGAAAAAGGCTGGTCCTTCTCAACAACTAGTTCCTTGTCCTTGTTGCGGAGATTTTTAATTGAATTCTCGTGTCTCAAGATAGGCGTGAGGAGTGGTGGAGCACCCGTCAATGTGTTAATGTCAATGAGTGGCTTAGGAGGCATGCGGGGTCGGCAATTAGAGTTATTAGATGCCGAACTCCCAGGGCGTCGTGGCGCGGCCAAGCCAGAGAGCGGCATATCCTCGGAGTCGGTGTCGGAAGTGTCACGGTCCGATAGCTCTGTAGAGTAATCTTTCGGTTTGCGTAACGGGTGCACTGGTTGTGCTAGATGAACGGGAGGACACGGTTATTATCAGAAAGATGGCAGGAGAGAGCGCCCTACTATGCGAGCTAGAAGAGGAGTTTGTTCCTGCCAAGATAGATGCCCTGCGCGCCGCCGCGTTAGGTGTCAACGCACTTGTGGAGACGGAAGCTCGTTTCCGAATCAAGTGTGCCTGGCCTAGCTTATTGGGTGGGGGTGCAGAGTGGGGCGGTGATAGAGAGTTCGTAGGAAGTGGGTGGGGCGGGCGTGCGGCACGTTTCTGCTGTGGTTTGGGAATGGGTTGACCATCGCTGTCAACGTCCTCGTCGTCGTCGTTATCTTCGGAATCGGAGTCGTCATCCGAAGTGGCGGACGGGGAGGGCCGAGTGCTTGGCACGGGAGACGCGTTTTTGGTTGGTTGTTGACGGACCGTGGCCGAAAGAACGGAGACGGTAGATGCACGTTTCCTGCCAATGGCATCCACACGGACAGTATCGGCAGAAGAAGGGGGCCGGAATGAAGGGACAGGCGAATTCGCACGACTGCGAGCGTGAGCTTCCCTGAATGCAGCAACAGATATTCTTTGGGAAGAATCAGACGCGACGCTATCGCCTCTTGGGCGCGGACGTGGTGGGGCAAGTAGGGAATCTGAGGATGGCTGGGGAGTGTGTCCTGGGGGAGAGGGAGAGTCTGGACGAACATGGCGAAAGGACTTGAGGTTGAACGAAGTGGGGTCTACCGGTGGAGGTGGTGCAGTAGACGGTGACGGCTGTGGTGGTTTCGATTTCGTGCGTTCTCTCGCCCAAGAGAAGAAGCCTTGAGATTTTTTGTGGGGCTGGGGAGGATTACTATGAACTTGGGACAGTCTAGGTTGGGTATCGTGGGTGGATGAGTCATTAGGGAGGGAGTGTAGAGATTGATTGTAGACGGCAAAGAGCGAAGACTTGCGAGGAGGGGAAGGGAGTGTGTGGCCTGAATCGGACGTTACACTGGATATGCGCGGGGGAGTGTCGTACGGCTGATCCTGTGGATGTTTTCGACGGAAAGGCAGTTTGAGCTTTGAGGCTGATGAAGCTGGGATGTTGTAGATGTGTTTATCTGGTAAAACATAGTCTCCGTCTGTCGCGTCTGTCACTGATTCTGTCGCAGTCGGTCGTTTGTGAAAGAGGCGCATGAGGAGGACAAGCCGAGTGAACGCGTTTAAACTACCATACAGGATAAGTCCTTTTTAGGAATTAACAATTTAATAAAATTATATGTTAATCCCAGCTCGGGCTGTGTGTCCGTCTTCGGATCCGTCGAACAACAGACAGTGTCTTTTTTTGAATGATTTCTCAAGCTGAACTTTCCTTTTTTGGATTGTATTCCTAGACTCCACCAGATCGTTCAATTCTTCGAAGAAATGCCGCCAAACTTCTTCAGCAAACTCGTCAAAAACGGTCAAAACAATTCGAGATCTAGCGACGACCAGCTGTTCGTTTCACCGCACAGTTCTGCGTCTGGTTCACCTCGTTCTCAGTCCGAGCTCGGCGTGCAGCTTTACGGTGATTCCACCTCGTCCAGTTCGACAGGCAGCGTCAAGATCGGCATCGTTCCTCCTTCGCCCCACACAACCCAATCCGATCTCTCTCTTCGCGCCCATGCTCACAGGCAGTCCCTAGAACATATCCATTCTTCTCCCCACAACCACCACAAACGCGTCCGTTCCCAAGACCGCGAACGGCACATCCCAGACAGGCACGAGGTCTCGCTTGCTGCCCGTCCAGCCAGTGACATAACATTGCCTTCCGACGAGACCGAACTTACGCCAACCATCGGTCGTCTCACTCAGACACCCGACTGGGTTTCCTCCCATTCTACAGCTTCCTCTGCCAGTCCTCCTCGTCAACTCTCTCCCACCTCCTCTTCAGGAAACCTCAAACCCACAGTCGACATGCCCGGCCTGCGTTCCAACACTCTACAACCTTCGCCCTTGTCCATCAAGAAGAAGTCGTCTAAACGCTCATTGCCTGTCATGACACAGCCTCCACCCCCCCTCATTTTCGATCAGGGTACCGCAGACCCACGTCTTCTTGACGTCCAGCAACAACCCGGCCGCCACGAGGATTCCCCCAATCCCGTACCTAACACATTCGTCGAGTCTCCTACATCCCCTCCATATCAGAAAGTCCACTCACAGGAGCTCATCGGCGTTGTCAGCGACGGCGACTCTAAATCCGTTCGCTCTGCAACCAGTTCCAGCTCAAAACGCAAGGCCAACGGGCGCAAACAGTCTGGCGCGCGCAAGACAAGCGGCGCAGCATCCGGAGCACCCATGTCCAACGCTCTCGAGGTACCACCCGTACCCCCTCTCCCTTCCCATGCCTCGGCTTCCAAGTCTACCTCCACGAACAGCCCTCATACCAAACGAAGCGACGGAAGAACCGTTCCCGCGCGTTCGCCTGCCCGAACGCACCCTCCAAACGTCAGGTGTGACTTGTCAGACGACGGCTTTCCTTCAAGTGGAGATGAATCCGGTTCGTCTTCGGATGGACTCGACTTGGATGACAGAGATATTCCCGTCACCGGTTTCGCTGTCGCCAGCAATAGGCGAAACGCCGACTTTCATGAACTGTTTCCTAGCATCCCGGAGGGCGACTACCTTATTGAAGGTGATCCATCTCTCTCTTCCGAGCCGAACCATATCGCTCAGAAACTCCTTTTAGATTATGGCTGTGCCTTACAGCGCGAGATTCTGATCCAAGGTCGGCTGTACATCTCCGAAAATCACATTTGCTTCCATGCCAATATTTTTGGTTGGATCACTGACGTACGCATCGCCCGTTTGTTGCACTGCATCCATCCCATCTGATTCTTCTTCTGCTAGCTTTCGATTCCTATATACGAGATTACGGGGCTGGAAAAGAAGATGACCGCATTCGTCATTCCAAACGCTATACAGATCACCACACGCCAAGCCAAATACACATTTGCCTCCTTTCTTTCCCGGGATACAACTTATGATGTAATTGCCAATATTTGGCGGCTTGCACGTCCAGACGAGAGTCTCGCAACAGAGAATTTTAACACATCTCCACGGGACATGGCTTCCATAATCACATCCGCCTCAGAAGTGTCTACCAAGGAAACCGGTGTGGCGGGAACCAACAAAGTGACGCGTTGTGCGTGTTCAAAGAACGGCGGCCATCTCAGTGAAATGGCACTCGAGACCGTTTTGCCAGGCACACCCGACAAAATCTACAATCTCATGTTTGCAAGCGGATTTATCAAAGACTTCATGAAGGTGGATCAAAAGCTGAGCAGTACGTGTGCCTTGGGCGCGTTCTCCGTCGTGTCCGTCTCACATTCTCGTTTAGATGTACAGATATCTGACTGGGCACCGATCGACCATGGATCCAAGCTTCTGCAACGTAACATGTCCTATATCAGACCGATCACGAATAGCATTGGCCTCAAACAAACGAAATGCGAGATTCACGACGAGGCGGTGCACTGCGACTTCGAGGATTATGTGGTGATGCTCACGAGCACCAAAACGCTAGACGTTCCGAGCGGAGGCGCGTTCGTTGTCAAGACCCAAACATGTCTCATGTGGGCGAGTTCAATTACGACACGTGTCATTGTGACGACGCAGGTGGACTGGACAGGAAAGAGCTTCATCAAGGGTAAATCCCTTGGTCTTCGTATTCTTTCATATATCCTAATGGTGATCATCCCAGGTCTTATTGAAAAGTCCGCGATCGAGGGGCAGAAGGTGTATCATTCTGATTTGGACAAGGCGATGCGGATGTACATCCAGGAGCATCAGGCAGAGTTTGTCCCGGAGGGTCTTGATCCGACTGCGGTCGCGCCTGTGGAGCCTATCACGCCGCTCGCCGAGGGGGTCGGGGCACCAGACAAGCTGATATCTGATGAAGAAGCTCGCAAAGTACGCGAACGGGAACGAAATCAGCGAGGGATGCAATGGGCGTATGACACGTTGGATGGAGCATACTGCGTCGCGGAGCGATCCACCAAGGTGGCACTCCAGCTGGTCAAAGAAGCCTGGGAGCAGTCTTCGTCGACGACGATTCTGTGGTTCGTCATTGTGTTGTTGGTGTTCAGTAACCTGTGGACATTGATGTTGGTTGGGAATCGGGAGGAGGTTGGGAGGCGAAAGGAGATGAAGCGGGCGGAGGAGAAGGAGCGGTGGTTGCAGGGCGTGGTTGCGAGTGTGTGGGAGGAGTTGGCAGCGGAGCGGGCGAGGGCGGGAGGGGTTTCGGTGCCATTGGTATCGGTACCTGTGGGAGATGCGCAGGCGGAGGTGGCAAACCTAGGCAGAGTCCTAGATGCAATGGAGCAACGGGTACGGACGATCCGGGAGGGATTGCAATGTGACTAGCGTATATATAGTATTAGCCCAGAATTAAATTGCGACACCAACGTCCCTTTAAACCACCATCTACCATGGATTGGTACGAAGCCCTGTCGGATGCGTTGTAGGAAGAACACATGCCAGGTCGGTGACTCGCACGACGTCGAGGCCGCACTGATGGACATCGATCCTTCAGTGATGCAACTCGCCACGCTCGATCAGCCCAACAACACACCACGCGTGCGCACGCTCGTCCACCGTGAATTCCTGACCGCATCGATCCTCCCATCTCCCCCCCTCATCCTCTCCACGACCGACATCCGCACGCCTAAAATCGCCCAAATAGGCACAACCGCGCAACGCGTCGAGCTCGTCTACTGGATACCCCGTACACAATCCCAATTCCGTATCCAAGGCCACGCATCGATCGTCGCCGCGCCCGAACACGGCGGAGCGTATCCTGCGATACCGAACACCATAGACGACACGTCCGGCGTCTACGCCGCGTTAGCGAAAGAGGGCTTCGACTGGGAACGGAAGCGTCTGGCGATGTTTGATGCGATGAGCGAACAGATGCGGGCGACGTGGAGTTGGCCAGCGCCTGGGACAGTGCTCGAAGGGGATACCGGGGGGTGGCGGACAAGGTTGCCGAGGGTGGGCGAGGCGAGGGACGAAGAGGAGGCGGCGCAGACGAGGGTGGCATTGTCGCGTTTCGCGTTGGTGGTGGTCGAGCCAGAAGAGGTGGATTGGTTAATGTTGGGGGAGATGCCATTTAGGAGGACGAGGTATGAATGGCACCATAGTTGAAACTGTGCATCTGTGGAGACGACAGTGGCCTTTGGGACAGATTGGGATTGTCTTATTGAGAAAGAACTGAATCATCATTGTCATTGACTAGTCGGGACACCAACTTTAGCCATTAGGTAAGCTGCATCGCCGTGACCTCCTTTCTAAGTTCATCTCACACCCGTCTACCATCATCTCCTTTCCCGTTGCAAAGACAAGCTAGACTACACACACCAAAAGGCCTTTCTTGTACTAGGCTACCCCACCCACACAGCTTAACCACACTTGTAAGTCTGTTGAGCTTCTGTTGCATACTCTACTCTCGTAACTGATAGCTCTGATGGTGCTGCCCAGTACTACACCAACCCTCATCTCTTCCCCCATCCTACCATCATCTTAACTTCAGCATGAACATGATCTCCTTTAATGTACTCAGGCAACTAGCTTGTAGTGTCATTATTGCTGCTTGTGCAATTGTTCCACCTATTGGGACATTTGCTGCTTGCAGGATCAAGATCGAGATGATCAGTTATTTGATGTGTAGCATTGTTCCTATTATTTTCATTTCTTTTGCCTCACCCATGGCAGTATTTTGTGCTGTCATGGATTTTAAGTTTTCACTACCATCAACTCTAGCCATTCATTTTGGTGGACTATTGACTATACTTGTTATCTTATCTCAACTTGGTAAGTAACTTGAGTCCTATCACATATTTTTATGCAATATCTGACTACTTATAAAAGGGTTGGGGTGGATCTTATATCCTGCTGCAATAGCCTCTATTAGTGTATATGAGGCATTTTTTATTTTTCTTCTCAGGTTTATAACACATGAGCAAGTTTATGCAAAATTTCAATCAGTACTTCCACTATTCCGTCCAGAAAATTGGTTAAAAGGCAAGTTTTTTTTTCTAGACTGAATGAGATTAATGGTTTTCATCTGTCTATATAGTTATAACACTCTCAGAGTCTGAGGATCTACTTCCATTACCAGCAGTCAATAATGAAAGCAACAACAATGGAGGCAATGATAATGGTATCTATCCTATGAATTACCTATGCTCTGTAAGTTATATTTTTATGCAACAGTTTTTAATTTGCTAATAAGATGTTTCATAGCTTTCTGAATCAATTGCACAGATACCATGGCACCAGGGTTACCAGAGGGTAGCAACTGAAGATCCTAGAGAGGACTCAGCTGAGACATTGGTCTGAACAATATTCATTGTTTATACATACTCTATACACATATCAATTTTCTGGTTTTGTACTTCTCAATTTTTGTATCAAGTGGTGCCACCACCAAGCATGGTGATGCCAGGTATCTCCCATGTATCAATCCAAACTCTGTATATTGGCTAGAGGTATCATAGTGCACTTACACGGTCCATTAATCCCCTCACTCGTGAGCTCAGTCGCTGTGCCTCTACTTTGCGTTCCAGTACCTGTTGCGCTGGCATGTCCTTGCGTCGTATCCAGCCCTTCACCATCTTTCCCTCTCCATCCACCTGTTTTGCGTGCAGCTTGGACAGGTCGACGACTCGGGGCGACGAGGAAAACCGGATGACGTCCCGGTAAAGTATCTTGGATTCCGTAGTGAGGGCGCGCACAGTCAGAGGTGGAGAAGGTACGTCGGTCTCAGACTCGTCGGAATCAGACAGCGTCGACGGGTCCAGGGGTGGTGTTGGTGGTGCGCGGACTGGCTCTGCAAGAGGTGGTAACGCTCGGATTTCCTTCAGCAAGTCCTGGCCTCTCAAATATGAGTTCTCCGTCCGTAGGAACCTCACTGTGCCACGGAGGGCCTCGATCTGGGCGTGTGAGATGGCTGCAATGTGGAGCTTTGCGAGCACGACGTACCTGTTCTAGTAGATGGGACGTTTCGATGCTCCCTTCGATAGGCACGTTCTCTGGCTCGGCAGCCTGATTTCCGGCGACTGTCAAAGAAAAAAGTTGGTTCAGAATTCCGACATAACTTGCGTGGTGAACCTCGTACCCTGCCTCTCCGACGCAGCCATGCTCTTCAGCTTGGCGTTGTCTTGTTCAAGGGTATCCAGGTCTGCTTGCAGCTGCTCCATCGCCTCCTCGTACGCTCGCTCTTGCTTCCTGGCTTTCGAGAGTTCGACTTCGAGCTCGACGATCGTATCCGATTGCCTCTTGCTCGCTTCCATGCGCCGTTCCATAAGCTCAATTTTAACGGCTGACTCTTGGATGCTCTGGTCTCTTGACTTGAGGCTGCGAACAAGGCCCTGGATCTCGTCTTGAAGGTGGGCAGCTTTGTGTTCTGCCTCGACGTTGACGGCCATGTTTGCTCGGATTTCGTCTACGCGTACGACCCATGGCGGCGTCCCCGTGACTGTCAAGCACATTCAAAGAAAGGGCTCGTCAACAACGCGAGAGGAGGGACGCACTTTTAATAACGCTCTCCGGATCTAGCACGACAGGCAATAGTTTGCCGCATTCCGCTACGAGCTGCGCAACGGCTTCGCTGATGGCCTCCCAATAGGAGGCACCAGGCCGCAAATCTTTGGCGACTGTTGACATGGCCGTCTGCTTTGCATACGAAAGGACGGTGGCAAGCTGGAAGGAAGACTTCGCACTTCGTGCATCGCTGAGGTGGGGAATAACTTGCTGCGCAAGCTGTAGATCAATGAATGATCAGTCGCATCAAACCATGATAGCATTGGACGTACAGATATACCAAAGTTCACCAGCTCGGGTATGGCATTGCTCAATGATTTCAATTGACCCATGAGGTGCGTTTTCATTGCCGTCGAGTCTTGTATGACGTCCTCTAGGCGTTTCGTGAGTTTCCTAAATTACCGGAGCCATCAGTTCGTCCTCAAAACGGGAGAGGAAGGATACAAGATGCTGACTTCGAGAGGACTTTCGCGCTCCTACATTGGTCAAGGAGCTTCTGAAGAGGTTCAAACAGCTCGGGCTCCGGGTCGTATCCGCCCATTTCAAGAACCACATCCTCGTCTCGTAGTATAGCTGCGACCGACGTTTTAGTGAGACCGATGGATGCAGCGAACACATCGAGATCGTAGTCAAACGAGAGAGCACATCCTAACTCGCGTTCACCCAAGTCCTGATCAAACCCGCTAAAGTACGTCTCAGCGAGATGATCGAATTGTGCTTGCAGTCTGCATCACAAGCATGTTAGATCCTGTGTGCCACATCGAAAGTAGGGCGTGCCTACTTCATGATATCACTGACAAATTCCACCTCGCGGAATTCATCACGTTTGAGAAGATCAATGTGCATATCGATACGTTTCTCCATCGGTGCGATCTCAGGAAAGATGCGCCCAATGTTTAAGAACGAACTCGGATCACACCGCCGAAGGATCGCGACGAAGCGCTTGCAGAGAACAGCCAGCCCAGCAGCTCGACCCCTCATCTTCGCTTCCATGTTACTCGTGTGATGGTCGACGAAAACAGCCATACTTACCTCACAGATACCCACGAGAGTATCGGCTACATTTCCATTAAGAGACTCGGGAAGTCCATGTGCCTGTCCAACAACAGTGTTGATAAGATCGATCTTCAACCCGACCCGTTGGAAGAAGAGGTAACAGTTCGTGGCATCTCCGTCGCTCTCCACATAGAGTTGCGGCAAGTATGGCTAGAACACAGAACTCAGCATTCTAAAAGAGACAGGAATACACAATGATGCTACCTGCACGATTCCAAGCAATTCTTTGCTTTCTTTCGCTTCCAATTTCCGTATCTCGAGTTCAACTGTCTTCGCTTGATTCTTCGCCGCAGACGACTGGAGCTTAAGATTCAGAGACATCATCGCCGCCGTTTGTGATGCGGCAGTGGCAGACTCGTGTTGTGCTGTTTGAGTTTGCGTTCGCAGACTGTCAAGTTCACTGCATTGGATAGCCTGAGGATTTGCACTAGCGACAGTGAAGGGGCTGCATACCTTTGAAGCTGCAGTACGAGTTCTCGGAACTGAGTAATAGTGTTCTCCAAATCTTGGTAGGCATCTTCGAGTGTCGAAATCTTCTGCAAGTGTTCTCGGATCTGTGAGTCCCTCGAGTCTGTACACAAAAGTCAGGCGAATCAAATTTATCGCTGGTAACACAACACGTACCGATCTCCTCTTGCAGAGATTTTTCGGTCTCAATGTGATTCTCTTCTAGCTCGTCATTCAACTCCTTGAGGGCCTCAAGGTCCTCGATAGTGATTCGCATCTCTTCAATCTTCTCTCCGAGCATAAGGTTCCGCTCCGTGAGCTGAACCAGCATTTCCTCTGCTCCTAGTGCATCATCCAATTGGGCCTTCAAGTCATCGATTTGCGTTTCGGCATTAGAAAGCTTGATAAGAGATGTTTCGTATTGTCCTATTATATGAAGCGCGTCAGAGGTTCGCAGAGGGGCACTGATAGGCAGAATGTACCTTGAAGATCATCAATGCCTGTGATATCCTTTTCCATCTCGGCAATGCGCCGACGCTGCTCTTGTTCGGTTTGTTGGGACATGTCCCGGAGACTGAGTAGGGTTAAGTATCGGTGATGAGGAGAGCATGACACATACCGTATAAGCGCCTCCTTCAAACGTTCGTTGTGTTTTTCGAGCTGGATATACGCAAGGGAAGTTTTTGCATTTGCTTCGCCATCCTCCCCGGTAGCTGGCTTATCATCGATGTCATGACGTTATTCGGTTGACCAATGGACTTACAACCACCATCTCTCAGCACCTGTAACTCTACCTCCATCTGGGCCAACTTTTCTTTTACTTCCTCCATTTCGGCTTCCGCCATCTCGGCCCTTTCTTCCGCAACCTCTTTATCCAACATGGCCATTTCCAGCTGTTCCTGAGCATCGATCCCCCTATTGTCCGAGAGCTGAGCGAGCTGTTGAGCGTCAGCTAATTCGCGTCGTGTGGCGATAAGCTCGGTTTGGAGCTGATTGAGTTTAGCCTGGAGCTTTGGTCGTAGGGCTACGAACGATTCTGCTTCAGAGAGACGCGTTTCGAGCTCCCGTACATGGCGCGCGTCATCTGCTCGCTTTGCTTCCATTACTCGAATACGCGCACGAAGTTCCTGGAGCTCGCCATCTTCCACTGTACGCTAATTGCAAATGAGTAACAGTGGACATCAGAGAAAGCCAAGACACACGGTATTGATGGGTGACGATGGTTCTCTCGTTATCGAAACTGCTCGCACATGCGCAGGCCCTTGAGGGACAGAAGAAGGAACGGGTACGGACCCACTCGCCAAAGAAGATGAAGGCGTAATCTGGGGAGGGAGCGAAACATTTTCCGACTGTGGCTGAGGAGAAGTGGTCTGACGAGAAAGAGGCAAGATAGTCGCCCTTGGGGTAGGAGCGGCAATGGACGTTTCATGCGACGAAGGTGGTGCTGGTGGTGCCAAAGAGCGTGCGGTGGATACAGAAGGGCTGGGAGGTACACTGTCTAGTGTCGATTGACGAGGAAAGGACTTGCGTGGCTGCAGAGACAAAGCGGGGATACGTTTCGCGGGCGAGGACGGCGGTGCAAGCCGGGATGTATGGGGGCTCGACCTACCAGGTGGTGAGAGCATAGACCCCGAAGGCGATGGTTTGACTGGGCTAGATGATCGAGAGGAGGAGGAAGTACCACTTGTAGCTCCAGAGCGCAATGGGATGGGCCGAGAGACAGTGCTGGGAGCGCGCTGATGACCTGCTACGGAACGCGACAGGCTCGACTGTAGTCGCTGGACGATGTATATACTTTTTGTCGATTACTGGGATAGAACAATGACTGAAGACTCACGTTCGTAGGAGGCTGCTCAGGTTCTACTGAAAGGATCTTTACTTGGCTTGGGCGAATGAATACGCCATAGAGCGGTTTGCAAGAGAAGTACACGATGCCTTGGATAGAGCCATCATTCTTTCCCTTGGGTTCAAAGAGCTCGATGCCGACCCATTTGCCTGGGGCGAAGGAGGTGGTACCACAGAAACGGACGATTCCTTTGCCTGTTGAGATTTCTACGAGAGCGCCAATTGGGGGCTCGACAGCAGACATTCGTGCCAACTCAAGAGACCTAAAAAGAACGACAACGACAATTCAATAATTCAGTCAGGAGAGTACCAATCTCCAGCCAGAGATTGGCGGGAGTTCCCGAGTACTACAAGTTCTTCTACACACTCTCACAACGTGTCCGCTAGACATGACTTCGAATGGCGCTACTACTAGTTATGACTAGGTTCGATCCCTTCCCTGTCAGATCAGACGAGGGGTGCCGTCCGAATAACAAGCTAATTCGGACCCGTCTTGAAGTACGTCACATTGCCACCTGAGACGTGGCCGATGGTCTGCTTTACCAGCATGCCCGCGTATAGATGTACGTCTCCACGGCTATCTCGCGAAACAGTCCTATGCTGCGCCAGAAGCTATGGAACAATAAATTATGAACATTTTCAGTGCCCGATTAAATCGAATTTCGGCGTGGGGGGCCGCAAGACCAATACTTAACCAGTACATATGGCCATTAACTTTCTCGAGGGTTATTCGGTTTGATGCTGTTCGAGCCTACTCCACTAAAGGCCAGTTGCTGTTACCCTAAATATGCCGTACAGTTTCATCTTAGCGCCCACTTCATAGAAGCACAATGTGCCCTCAGCATGGCGTATTCAATTTCTTCTTGTTCGCGTCGGACTCTTGCGAACCTTGAACAAGTCATATCACCTTTCTAGGTCATCGAGACTAGCCCATTCGCGAAAATTGCTACTAAGAAACAGTTATAGTTAGGCTATAGCTCCCGTGTTCACCATCTCTTCCTTTCTTCCTCGCATACCTCGCCGACGGGAGAGCTTGTTCATTGACTACTCGCAATATGGATGGTCTGTTTTTCAGGCAGTTTGTTGCGCTCCTCTGGAAAAATTGGGTCATCATCTCCAAACACAAATTTGTGGGTGTGCACGGTTTTGGTCTGTCGCGGTATCTCTGATGGCTCACGTAGCTCAACTTGGTGCGCTGCGTCCTTCTCCCCATCATTTGTGGAGGTATGACCATCCCGTATTTGACCAGGACATTACTGACATATCTTTCAGTCTTTCTCTCTGTCGCTCGACTCTTCTTCGAGCCTAGCAACAATGTATGTCTACTTTTCATAGCGCATCGTCTTCTGATTGTGCCACAGTATGGCTTAGGCACCCCTGCTCCGATCCATGATTTCATCACGCAGTTCGATGGTTCTCTTACTCTGATATGGGCCGACGGCACCAATGGCACTGGAAGACCATCAGCAAACGACATTATGGAACACATAACAGGTGGTTTTAATAAGTACCAGCTCGACGCCATCAAGCAAGTCGCCAGCCCTGCGGAAATCCCTTCCAATTGTCCACAGAACTTCCAACTGCTCTCAAAGTGTTACGCTGGTGTTGCGTTCAACTATCTACCGGCCTCCCCCACAGATACCATACCTATCAACTATACAATAAGTGCTGATGGGGGTCTCGCCCACGTCAACGTCTACAGTCACACAAGTGATTTCGAAACTCGGATTTTGCCGCTCCAGTTAGCCATAGATGAGGTATTGTTGAGTTGCATATGATATACTTTGATACTGAGTGGATATTGTAGGCTTTTATCATACTCACGACAGGGATACCGATCCCAGCGCCGTTGGAATGGCCATACGCTCAAGAAACCAACCAGGAACAATCAACATACACGCGACTAAGTGAGTGGTCGTCCCGCTGCCGCTGTATTCGTCCCTCAGAGTCTCTCTTTTTTAGGCTACGTCAGAGGAATCAGGAATTTGCTTGCCATCGGGTTGTATGTACCTTATGCATGCAATTGTTAATGCTTATCTTCATAGCAAGGCTTATTTGTTACATCGGCATTGCCTATCAATTACCTGGAGCGTCCACTGGAGAGCGCGCTAGTTTGCTAACTAGTTACATGAAAGCGATGGGGCTCCTCGACTCGGCTCGTGTAATGTATGCTCTTTTTTTTCAAGCCATGATCCTTTCCACTGCATTTCCTGTTACAGATCGTGGTACGCTAGTATATCTCTGGTGAATCTTCCGGCCTGGATTGTCGTCGCGTTGGTGTGGCATTACCAACTTTTCACGAAAACTAATGGTGGACTGGTTCTGCTTGTGCATCTTCTGCTCGGTTTCTCATTGGCTAGCTGGTCTCTTTTTGTGGCCGCCCCATTCGGGCACAGCCCACAACTCGCAGCTGTAGTATCAACGCTTTTAGCGATCCTTTTCGCGCTCCTCGCCTTAGTGTTCTCCCGTGCTAGCACCGCTGCAGCTACGATATTCACCCTTGTCTTCCCTCCTGGATACTACATTTTCGCTATTCGCGCGATCTGCGGCTACGAGAATCATCTCATGCCAACAAACCTTTTCAAGCCTGACCCAGACGATCACCTTACACTTTTCCCAATCATGATAGCTGGCTTCGTAAGCATAGCTCTTGTCATACTGGTCCC